>PYAF01001376.1:465336-486275 GCA_007407185.1 Glycine tomentella | reverse complement strand
TCAAATAACAAGCTACATGACAAGTACTGATAGAGTGATATTGAATAATTTGTCTGACCCTTTTTTTTTTTTTTAATTTCACTATTGCAGTATTCCCTAAGATATAGATTGCAAGTGCTGTAAGTGATTTCTTGTTCTTCTTAGTTCTTTTGGCAGATTGATTTATTTGTCTTTATTTCTTAGGTCATACAATATATCTATAAAATAAAATATATTGTTGGAAATACAAGCATTACTTTCTGACCAATACTCCAAAGGACAGTATAGATGTCGTGTTGGCATAAAAACATCTTGCCTGTGACTAAAAACATCTTGCATTCTGCCATAGATGCAGTTACTAACAGGCAAGAGGGCTTTCTGCTGAATCTGTCATTCCCTTTTGGAAGGAGGCATACTATTCTCTGGTTATGTTAGAGAAAATGATTAATCAGTTCTGTGATTTATGCTTTGCAAAGTATCTTGAGGTAATTCTGTGTGTGTCTATTAAATACATTTGGTGCCATTTTTAATAGCTACTTCTCTTTGCTGCCAACTAAAAATGCCATTCATAAATGATGCTGACAGCAGCCTGATGACCCAGAATATTGTCTTTGATATCTGTGGCGTGCATTCTTTGATGGGGCAAAATGCATGTATAGATCCCCCTGCATTCTGGTCTACTCTTGAGCAACAAGAAAAGGATCGGTTTCTTAAACCTTTTTACTTGCTTGATTCAAGAAAAGGAAGAAGCATGTTCATGTCCTCATCTTTCTCTTATATATATGAAGATAACAATCAGCTGAATGTTGACAATGCTCAATATGCAATAGTCTCATTATTGCTCCGGAAAATGGGGAAGATTGCCCTCCAAATGGATGTTATTCAGGTTGGTACACAAGCTCTTTGCATGTGCATTCTCTAATCTTGTTCGTTGTGCCTATGATTAATATTATATCTTATTTTTCTTGCTTGACACATATGGGAATAGTCTTCAACTGTATTAAATCAAAATAAAACTGTTGTTGCTTCACAAACTTTGTATGAAATTTGATAATTTGATACTATTGGTTAAATCAAAATAACTCTATACAAGACTTATAAAAACAATAGCAAGTTGATTTATGCATTCAGTAATTTGACTAAGTGAGATTTGTTTTTAGACTATTATAAAAAAGAAATCGGTCCCAACTTTTGTTAGATAGCAAAGAAAATAATCAATTACATGTTTAAAAGATTATCAATATTTAATATTTTAACTGTTTCTTAAAAAATTAAAAACTGTAATTATTTGTCACAATTTAAGTTTGTTCAAGTATTTATTTTAAATAATTGTTTCTTGACATGATATGCATCCATTACCACGTAATATATTTAGTTTCTGGCAACTATGAGTTGTGTCACATCATCATCAGGTAAACTAATTTAATGGTAATTGGAAATATTTTTCCCATTTCCCTGTTATTAATTGTTGGTCTTTGATCTAAAAGTAGACTAAAGGCAAAATATTAAATTGTTTCATTATTTTCTCTTTAATGTCTCCTCCAGGGCCAACTTTTTAATTCTTCCCATTTGGTCATTTCAAAATAATTATATTTAAATAAAATGTTGATTTGGAAAACATGTTCAGTTTGCGTTTTATACTGCTGATTATTTGGACAAATTCCAACAAAACTATTATGTTTAAACAAAAAAAATGTTATGTGACCGTAATTATATTTAAATAAAAAGTTTGTGAAGGATTTAACCAATAGTATTAAATCAAAGTTTGTGACCGTAATTATATTTAGTATGTTGGCCTCCATTTGTATATTGTATTTTCTGTATTTTCTAAACACTTGCTACATTTAAAATAAATTGTTGATATATTGGTAGTTTTCTTGTCTGTGTTATGGATAAAGACCATGAGTTAAGTCTTAGGGTCATGACCTTCATCACCTCTTGTGGGCTAAGAGCAAGTGTCTTATATATGAGAGTATAACTTTAGATTTATGCATTAAATTTATTTTGTTTTATATATATATATATATATATATTATATTATATATATATATATATATGATGGGGTGGAAAAAAAATAAAAGAATTATCTCCATTTTAATAGAATTTTTTTTTAAAAAAAAGAACTGATTTTAAGACGGTTGTTAGGAAAACCGTTTTAGAATGTTGAACATTCAAAGACGGTCATTCCTAATAACCGTCTTAGTATACTACACTAATCTAAGATGGTTATTACTATAACCGTCTTAGAAACTTCAGCCTACGACGACGGTTTTTATATAACCGTCGTAAAAAATAACAGCTTTCAACGACATCACAAACAACGACGGTCGTACAACCGTCTTAGAATAGGCTATACAACCGACGTAGAAGGCCCTGCGTGTAGTAGTGTGAGCAAAATATATTAGATAGAGGGTACAAGAAACATTCAACCCACACATGGTATCATGCTTACAATGCTTTTATACACAACTAAGTTCGTAGATCATTCATAAAAGGAAAAAAGAAAAACTCTTTATTTTGGCAATTAATCATGACCAATACCTAAATTTTATTAGGTCCATGACGAACCCCTCATTTACTACCTCACTCTGAAAACTAAATTATTTTTGTACAACCATATAGCAAATCATACAACCCATGAACCCTTTTTAAGTACTTTTCCAGTAAAACAATAACAGTGTTGTATAAAGTTATCCTCACAATCTTTAAACATCACGGTTAATATTTTTTTTTTCTGAATTCACCGTTAAATTACTCCTACACACTTAATATTTTTTCTATATTATATAGAATTTGTTTTTACCCTTTATCCTCTTCTCTTAGTATATATAGTTTTACACTTTATTTTTTACATTTTTATTCTACGCCTCTCTCTCTTTTTTATCCATAAAAAGGAGGCAAACACTACTACAAAACCACTTTTTACATCGGTTGTTTACCCTTTTTTACGTCGATTATACAACCGTCGTTGTTATAGGTGTCGTTGAAATAATAAATTTTCTACGTCGGTTGAAAACCGTCTTAGAATGTGCATTTCTAAGACGATTAGTGTTCACAACCGTCTTCATTTGTATCAAAATTTATTTAAAAATAAGAGAAGCAAAGGAAACTACGATGGTCGTTGCGCATAACCGTCTTAGAATACGGTTTTCTAAGACGGTTCTTTGATACCAACCGTCTTAAAAAGTCGCTTTTTAAGACGGTTCGTTGATATCACCTGTCTTAAAATGTTTCTTTTTAAGACGGTTGTGTGATCTCAACCGTCTTAAAAAGCGGATTTCTAAGACGGTCTTTGATAAGAACCGTCTTACAAAGTCACTTTCTAAGACGGTTCGTTGATATCACATGTCTTAAAAAGTTTCTTTTTAAGACGATTGTGTGATATCAACTTTTTAGAAAGAAACTTTTTAAGACGGTTCTTGGAGCACAACCGTCTTAGAAAGACGCTTTCTAAGACAGTTCTTCGTGACAACCGTCTTAGAAAGCTTCTATCTAAGACGGTTCTTTGGGGACAACCGTCGTAGTTTCGTTCAATTTGATATATTTAATATACTTTTCCGCAATTATTTTTACACGCATATAATAATAGTGCCGCGGTGATATTATCAATAATATCAATGGACTATACAAACTCTATAAAAATGAATATCATTTCATGAACAACATTAATCTCGAAGTTTCACTAAGTATATAAAAATTACAATGGTAAAAATAACAAATGGGCAATATAGCATGAAAACATTTTTTCCAAGTGTAATACAGAACAGATTCTATTATTCTAATACTATCATGTTAATTAAAATCTAGAAAGACAACACTGGCTCTGCTAAAATCACTTCTGCGATGAGAAACAATATGCTCCCAACCCATTTGCTCATAAACTGGAAGGCGATTTGAAAGGTTATCTCCTTCAATAATCCATATCAATGGTACTGAACAAAAAGGCTCCTGCATAAAGCTGCACAAATATAAAACTCACTAATCATAGCATCTAAAACTTCAAAGAAGACATTAATGATAAACGTAAAGAAAAAGGAGAGACAAATGCCACACAATGCTCACTGCCTTGATAGCAGATGCCAAAGGTGATGCTAAGAAGGCAGTTGTATTCCCCTTGCAGTTGTGCAAATAATCACAGATTGAAAATGGAACGTGTACATTACAAGGAAGATTGAACATGAAAATGTTACCTGTTGATAGTTCTTTCTGTAGAGGTGCATTGGCTGATGAGTAATCAATCATCATATCAATGAATCCAATGCCAAAGCAGCCTGCTGAATGGACCTAGGGTGAAAATACATGGTGTCAACACATTAATCAAAAGTAGGGGAGAGAACTATGAAATAGCTCAAAAACTGAAACTCTAGAAAGGAACTATAAGGTGTCACTTCATTCCACTATAAGGTGTCAACTCATGCTAATTGTACACAACAATTGTTATATAACATAATAAAATGTCATTCAATTATTTTGGCATCATTTTGGGGGCAGTCAAGGATGCAGTTGGCATAAAGCCAGCATTTGAAACTAAAGACAGCAAGATGATTGTGTGAAAATTCAAACAAACTCCAAATATATGAGAGCCCGAATGAACAACTTATATTCCTAATAGCAGAAAACAAAACTGATGGTCTAGCATTTGGTTAAAAAATTCAAGATATCCACAGTAATCGATTGAATCTTGCAGCTCCATGACTTAAGAGATTATACTTTTCAGACCAAATATTTGACCAATTCAAAATGTCACAGACAAATGAACACAAACATTTGTCCTCATCACCATGTCTTCCATATTAAGAAATCATAGCAAGACAAGGAAAAAAGACATTTATTAATTTGGAAAAGAAAGAGAGGTTGGCAGTACTAAGAGATATAGTATTGTCCCATTCTACGTCGGTTCAATAGGTTTTTCATCATCAATATGTTATTTCTTCAATAACATATAAGAACCTCAAAATAGACATTTAGTAAATAGCTAAACATTTCTTCAACCATATTTTGATATCTAAAAGATTTTTTTATGCTATTTCTGATCATATTGGGTTTCTCTTAAGGGTGTTGACAATGACATTCATTTCCAAAAGAAAAGCAGTCTCAGTATCACAAACTTTTAAACATACAATTAGGATGCAGATGGCATAAAATACTTCTGTCCAGCAAATTTAATCAAAGTGTCGATTCAGACTCGTAATATCACAATAAAAAAAAGGACTAGCCTAAACCAACAACTCTTTAGCCTCTGTATCATCTTGAAGTCAAAATAGACCCTAAACATGCTTTTGTTCACAATTTCAAGGTCATTAATCATTTCAATTTCTAATGTAGCTCTTATAGACAGACAGGTTTCAACATTTGTTTCTCATTCCAGTATCAGTCTGGTTATTATTTGACTTCAAGGGATCTATTTAAATGTTAGATTTCTTGAATATGGTATAACTAATAAGTGTTAAATTTCACATGAAGTATTAAGTCACCACAATTTGGGATGTCAATTTAAATCAGACTAGATCAAAACCCAATAAGCAGTAACAAAGCTGAAATAATAGATGGTTGATCTGAAATCGCCAAATCGTTGGAATACAACCACCATAGTAGATAAGACACAAACTAAATATAATGAATGGTCTGCCTAGGGAAGTACGTAGTCTGAAATACCAGCTGGTTGGGTAACTACTAACAAAGATGAAATAAAATATGGTATATATGAAACTGGCCCAGAGGTATGTTGGGGGATAACTATCAACCAAGAATACTCTTCCAAGTCTAATGCTTGGAATACAAGCGCCACAACAGATAAGACAAACACTAAATGTACTGAATGGTCTGCCTGGGGAAATAATCAGTTTGAAGAACCAACTGGTGGATCTTAAGCAGTTGAAGAAGATTGATGGGGCTCCAGTAACCTGAAGGCTGATGCTTCCCAAGAAGACAATTGTAGGCTTTGTGCTTGAGATGCAAATGCAGGAGATCAGATAAAATGTACTGATTGATCGGGTTGGGGAAAGAAGAATCATGTCACCCAAGAAGACAATTCCAGGCAGGTGCTTGGAAAGTAAATGCAGTAGATGAAACAAAATTCAATGAATGGTCTGGTCGGGGAAAGAAGAGAGATGTAACTGAAGAAGACAATTCCAAGCATGGTGCTTGGGATGTTTATGCTGCGGATTAGACAAAATGTAATGAATGGTCACGTTTGGGAAAGAAGAAAGATGTTACCCAATAAGACAAATCCAGACTTGGTGCTTTGGATGCAAATGCAGCAGATCAAACAAAATGTAATAAATGGTCAGGCTGGGGAAAGAAAAAAGATGTTGCCCATGAAAACAATGTCCAAGATTCTTCGGGCTCTGCTAAGAGGAAAGACAAAGTTGCCCAATAAGAGAATTATGGGACTGGTGGTTGGGGTGGCAACAGAACAGATCTGGCAAAACCAAATCTGTGAAATTGAAAGTGCACAAGGTGTCATTCCTTTCATTTTAGGAACATTTGTTTCTGCTAAACAGTTTTTCTGTTAGAAATTTTTTGTTTAACTAGATAACATTAGCAACATAGCTATTATTACTTTCATGATTGCTCTTGGTAAAAGCTTGTTACTAATGAATTCCTCTGTTCCCTTTGGTTGTACTTTGTGTAGGTTTTCCCTATACTTCTATGAATTTCGTATCCTAAGCTAAAATATTGTAATCTTTAATTTTTTATTAAATTCCTGTATAAGGTACAACGATGTTGACCCACTGGTTGCTGCAGATCAACTTTTATTAAAACTTGTATTCTTTCTATGTATTCAAACTATGAAACTTGTAGCAAAGGGATTTCATAGCAGAAAATTGGTTGTACTATGAAACTTGTATTCAAACTTTGTAATCTGCCTATTATAAATAATATAGGTTCTGCTTTTTGTTGACATTGTTGCATTGCTAAATCCCATAGACTTACATCCTCCCATAATCTTAGTGTCTATTCAACCCCTTTTAAAGTTATCTATACTTATTTGTGGGGTCCCTCACCTATTTTGTCCAATACTGGTTACCCATTAATCAAATGTAACATTTGTTGATGCGCACACAAGGTTACTTGGTTGTAGTTGTTCAAAAGTAAATAAGACAATCTAGCAACAGTGTCAAACCATGGTTAAACCTATGTGCACAAGAGGCAAAGCTAGTGTTGTGAAGCCTACGCTATATCCTACAGTTATTGCTCATTCTGAGCCTAACTCCTCTAATATCCTCTTTACAATCCTACTTGGTTGGTAGCAATGAAGGCTGAGTGTGAGGCTTTGATGAAGGATGACACATGGACTCTTACTGATCTACCTCCATTTAGGACTCATATTGGTTGCAAATGGGTGCTTAGGGTGAAGGAGAATCCTCATGGTACTATCAAAAAATACAAAACAAGGCTTATAGCAAAAGGGATTTCATTAGAAACTTGGTTATGATGACAAATAACACTCTTTCTCTTGTAATGAAACCTTTCTACATGGATTGTCTTGTCTGTTGCTATTATTTACGAATGGAATCTTCAAAAGTTAGATGTAAACAATGGGTTCTTAAATGGCATTGTTGAAGAAGATATTTACATGACTCAAAGTCGTTGTTTTGAAAACAGCAACAACCACCTTGTGTGCAAACTGCACAAAGCCATGTATGGCTTAAAACAAAATCCTACAGCTTGGTTTGACAAACTTTAAGTTATTCTTCTTCAATACCAGTTCTGGCAAGCAAGTGCGATCCTTCTTTATTCATTTACATTGAATCCAGCAGTGTCATTTATAATTTGGTGTATGTTGATGACATTATGGTCACAAGCAACAATCCTACAATCAATAAATCCCTAGTTACCAAACTAAATTCTGAGTTTTCTCTTATGGATTTACGAAATCTAGACGATTTTTTGGGTATTGAAGTAAGACCTCAGCCTAATGGTGTTGTCATTCTAACTCAGTCGAAGGATATAACAGAACTGTTGACTAACACCAAAAAAATGGAGATAACTTATTGTAAATCAATTAAATAGATGTGTGTAAGGAGGGGGATGATTCACATGAGGATGAGAAAAGAATTTCGCAACTGAATTGTTTGGAAATTCAACATTTACCATATCTCAAAAGCTTCTACGAAGGAAGTTTAAGTTTCCCATCTTTGGAGAAATTGTCAGTAATCAAATGCCAAAGAAAAAGAAAGACTCAGTTGAACAACATGAAGTAGACGAAGAAGAGTTGTGAGAAAAGAAAAGGAATGAAAGGAAGGAAAAAAGGGGGGAAAACTGTTGGTGGTGATCTCTAGAGCTGTAGCCATTGCGGTTCAGGTAACCAGCAAGTGGTGGTTGGTTGAACAAAGTCATCAGAGCTCACAAAAGAATGCTCTTGGAAATGGGGTAATGAGTGATGTAGCCATTTCAAGCACACAATTACAAGCATGTTACTGCTCTTTATATAAACATAAAGCATAACTCTAAATTATAAAATGAAACATCACAAACCAGTGCTCTTAAAAGCATAACATAACAGAAAGCATAAGTATAATATGACCTAAAAGAATTAGTCTATTGACACTTAAATTCTTTAGTCACCTCCATGGGTGAATAAATACGGCATTTTTCCAAAACAGAGAAACCCGAAAGGCAGACAAAAAACGAGAGAAATCAATTGAGAATATGATACAGATCACAAAAGACAAATGTCATTGAAACTTACAGTTTTTTCCCCAGTAGGACTTAGAAACAGCCAACTAAATCCAATATCTTGACAAAAAAAAAATTAGATCAGTACCAAGGGACACCAAAGGAAAATATTATAACATTTTGCAATCAAGGTGAAGCAGCACAGCAAGTCAGCAATCATACCGTATTTATCTTGCCTTGTACCAATGACAAATCCCAAGCAATGAATGAGTTTACAGCATCAACAGAGAGTAAAACCTGAAGTAGGATGAACCTTATATCATATTAACATCATAAAACCATTAAATCAAAGATTTTATCAAGTAATAACAAATGATTTTGTGTAATTGGGATAGGATTTTCAATTTCTTTGATGTTTCAAACACTACAAGCTAAAAAAAAATACAAAAAAAATACAAAGGAATATCTTAGTTTCTATATGTCAAAGCACATATGAAATTTCCTATAGACCTTCAATAGACTGTAAAAAGTGGAGGGGGAGGGAAACACTAGCAGGTCTCTAAGCATTAAGATACCAAGGTGTAGCTAACATATACTGGGGAATGTGAGAGTTGATTTCCTTCCCATCTTCATCTAATTCAGCCATTGCAATCCCAGCTTTACGTGCATCCTCCAACTCTATATGTTTGCAATGGGTCCTCCATGGACTTGAATGCCATTGCAATTGATGCCATACAAGTTTTAAAGATGTACACACAAATGGGTGCAAACAGTTTCAAACCAATGACCATAAACAGAATACGGAACACACAAAATCAATCAATAAACAACACAATGGCAAAACCCTACCAAGATCACCCATCTTCTTCGTATGGCAAAACCCTACCAATTAACAGACTTCAACTTTTGTCCATTCTCATTTAAACCTTCTGGAAACATTTCTCAGTTATTGCCTATACACATGCAGTCACATGGGTGTGATTTCTTGTAAGACCAAAACATGTCCAACAAATTAAGTGACAAATAAGTGGCACAAGGAACACGATTTTCCCAAGAAAACATGCGACCAGAAACCAATACTAGGTACTATTACAAAAAGGAAGGCTAAAGCTTTTGCATTTCTTAGAAAAAAAAATACCTAAGATGAATACTAACCCAATTGAAGATGTCGCCACCAAGTCCAAGCCACACGAAGCAAAAGCGCCGATCGACGGTCAGACGGAGGCACACGACACAGTCTGTCGTTTGGAGGCCACCACGCGGGAAGGATGCTAGCTTCTGGGGTTGGAGTCAATAGTGAGAGAACTGGTTTAGGGCACGAACCTTGTAAGAGAAGACCAAAATGAAGACAACGGCCATATACACCAAACTCTGCCGTTTTAATTATTTGTTTTCCATTTTTTTTAAATTTTAAAACACCAAAACGAAGACGGTTAAACTATAACCGTCGTCTTAAGCTATCTAAGATGGTTACAACATCAATTGTCTTTGAAATGTTCAATTTAATTACAAAAATGCCACCGCACCACATTTTAAGACGGTTTCATGACAATCGACGTAGATACGCTGTCGTAAAATGTGTTATTTGTAGTAGTGAAGTGAATAACATTGTTATTAATTATTTTGACTATGTAAGAATAATTTGATTTTGCACCAGTGACATGATCCTGACCTAATACATTCATTAGATTATGTTCATATAGTTTCTCAAATTTGGTTCCAAATTAAAGTAAAGCCTGAGAAGTTGAAGTGGAATTTGGTACAATCATGTACACGTGCTTTGACTTATGACTCGGGCAAGATCATAACATGCACACTGAGTAAACCAACAAATTGTGAAGTGCTTTGTTATTCCTGTGAAAGAATTGCGATTCTCATGTTGAAGACAATATCTGAGAGGGAAAACCAAATTGGTCGCTTCCATTAATAAATAAGGTCAAGTTCTGCTAGCAATATAATTAATGGATAACAATCAAGCAAAGGGTTAACAATTCGTGTTGATATTATAAAGCATCCAAAACGCTTTCTCTTTTAATATAGCATCCAAAACGGTAATGATCGAAAGGCCTTTGTTTCCTCATAATTAACTTCGATACCAAATATCAATTCAGCTGGCTCTAGTTTTCAATATCTGAAATTTAGGTAATATATTCCATGGAATTGCTAAGTTCTGCAGCTTCTTATACCTAAACATTTATTTATATCAAGTATATATGCACAGATAATAGTTGTCTGTTTTGTCGTCACAATTTTTTTTTCAAATTATATTTTAAATTTTTATACTAATTAACGTAAATGAAGATATCATAACACTACAAAAAAAAAACATATAATTACAAATTTACAGATAAATCAAAATTTCTTCATTTATAATTATTTATATTTGCTTTTAAAGTATTGATTCTCTCATATAATCTTAATTTTATTTTTATATTAATTTTTACTAAGTTATATAGTGCATTAATTATAACCATGTGATGTCATATAATTTCAAAATTTATTATATTTTTACATTTTAAGTCATATTTATCTGTATCTCGTATTATATCCAAAAACTTTTCAGGCAAAATGTGAATCTCTAGAGGAAAGAAAATCTAGCTCAAATGCTATCCTATCAATCAATCATTGATTATTGTCTTCTGTATTTTGGCTTCTTTTGGGTTCGTGAATATCCCATATGAAAATTTGAATAATATATATTATCAACTCAAGGACCACAAGACAACAAAAATACTGGCTCAATTAAAAAAAAAAAAAAAAAGTTCTGGTAGGGAATATGATGCATTTGTATGTATCTGATGACAACAATCCGAACCAACAATTGCCTATTCACGCAATCAAACATTACATTGTATCCCCATTATATATTGTACCCCCACATTGAAAAAATAATAATGAAAAATGCAATGCCTGTTTGGTATAGATATTATTATTGCATAAAAGGCCATTGATATACGAATAAAAAGTTGAAGACATGATCTTTGTACTCCGTACTAATTTAACTGGTTGCATTTGCATACCATGGCTTTTTAATGTGCCGTATATATGTCCTATTGTTGCTTTACCTACTCGATGGTCTTTGGCTTTATATATAATTATATATTTCCTTATATTAATCAACTGTTGCACCTTACACCCTGACATCTGTAGTCACATATCATAAAGTATACCTATATATAGTAATAGTAATACTTTATCAAAGAAGAAAAAAATCTATGTAGTTATACACCGTTGTCAAAGGGTTCCCCTATCCACTAATTGAATCTATCCCCATTCATCACACTCTCATATAAAGGAATAATGAACTATTCTAACTCTTCATTATTTATTTTTTAAAACCTAATAATTGTAATAAATTATTAATTTAATTTATATTAAAGGTGAAGAGTATAATCGGACGTATATGAAAGGGGCATTAAAAGATTGATAATCTTTAGTAATATTGCATGATCCACAGGCAGCTTTTCTTTTATGTTGCTCTTCTTTCCTTTATCTACCACAATGGTTCATCAAGGAAGAATAACAATCACCAGCTAAAAAGGATAGTGAAAAGTGAGGACCAATAGGATTATGTATGAAGAGGAGAAATCATGGGAAAAAAGATCTAGATAAGTGTGAAAGTGATTGAAATCTTTGTAAGATTGTCTATTTTTGGACACGTAAATAGGCGCAGTCATTAAAGCAGCAAAATGCCATACCCTCTTTAAGTTTCCATATACCTGAATTCTTATATCCTTCATTCATATCTTTTACTTTATCATCTCTTATAGATTTTCAGTTAAACAATATATGTGGAATACACAATCAGTTTTGGCAATATTATTTTCATAAATAAATTGTCATACTCTTTTCACAACTTTATAATAAATAACTCTAATAAGGAAATTTTACCCAAAAGTTTTTGTAGTTCAAATATGATATATCCTTCACACCAACCGTACGTTAGGTTCATATCAGGGCTTCCCTAAAAGAATACACAGAAAATTTCTCACGATTGTATTTATCAAAACTTAAGATAGATCAGTTAAGTATAAGTAAGTGGTGATGAGTTGAATAACAAAACGGTAAATCTTACTAGGTGTTATAACTGTCTAAGAAATATGCAATGGTTTTTTTGTTTGAAAATCTCTTTTACATTAATTTAAAACTAATGAAAAATAATACTAAATAAGAAAGGTATTCCAGTTACTTTAAGAACATGACCATATCCAAGGATGCATCATGCATGTAAGGGTGGCCTCAATTAGTTTACAAAAACTGTATATGCGTGCATAGACTTCAATTTTTGCATAAAAATATCCATATATAGTTATATAGTTTAGTGATCATGTATAATTACGTTTCAGTATATAATTAGCCTCTTCATTTAGCCTTGGGCATTTTCAATAGTAATAGCCTTATTTAAAATATAAATTTAACAAATATAAAATAATAAATCATCTTTTTATTTAAATAATCATGTAAAATGTTTTATTTTTATAATTCAAACATTCATAAATATGTAATTTTATATTTATTGTATATTATAATGAATTTCTGTGGATGAAGTATTAAATTATATGAATTTTGTTGAATTTATTTCATAAGAGATAAGACATTTTAATCTAATAGTTGAATTAATAATTTTTAATATTACAAAATATTATTAAAGGCCTAGTATAAAAAAGATTCATCTTCAGACAAGTGAAATCTCGCCTAAAAGACAATATTACATAAATTAATATTAAAAATTGTGAAAATGATTGAATATCATAAGCTTTCAATATCCTTGATATATTTTGTATACCATCATGTGAAAGTTAATTATTTGAGATTAAAAAATTAATTTTAATATACCAATATTGACATACCCTAGCTAACTCTAGGTAAGGATAGATCAATCCTATAATAAACATGAAATCCATTAACAAAAATTCTTCAGGAGATTTTCGAGCAGTATTTCTCCTGCATAACATATTCCACTATAGCCCCCGGTGTTAATAAGAAAAGTTAAATAATATTATCAAAATAAATCGCGGCGAATCCCATCTGATAACAATTTAATTAGGTCCACGTTAAGATGCATGCTTTTGGAATTTTTGACACAAAGAACTGAACCACCTTTGGCACATAGATGCATCATTGAATTCGCTGCACCAAGGGCTTAGATAAGTCGATAAACATGCACCATCCATGGAATTAAGATATAATATAAAGTCTTTTCGGAAAACACATAATATAATTATATAGCTATAGGTAGCAAGCAGCACACCAGCAAGAAGCAATAGTACCCTTTTTAATTTGTTTGGTTGAAAATGAAGCTTGAAATTGGGGGAAAGGGAGTGGCAAGAGGAAGTGGAGAGATACTGGATAATAAGAATCAGAAGCAGAATTTTTTTTTTTTTTTTGGAGTTTGGAGAAAAAGAATCTGAATGGAGATGATGAGATGAGAAAAGACTCCCAAAAAAGTAAAAAATAACATTTTCTTGAAATTGGGTGGGACCCACTTCCCCACTGAAGGAAGGAAAAAAGTGGGTCCCTATCTAGTACCCATCGGCACATTGTGAATGCAAACTACAAAAGTATCCATCCAAAGGTGTGTAGAGGACGACAACATAATGCATGCAAAGAAAGGCCACAAGAAGACAGGTGGTACACTTGTTGTGGAGGATACGATCATGAGCCTAAGGGAACCTCCCACTACATTTTTTCTCATTCACCTTCAGTGGTGGGGCCAACCCAATTTATGTACACGTGTGTACTTTCCCATTGGTTCAAGGGAGCACATATTGGCGACACGTGTCTTTTCCATTAGTAATGGGGGATCTGATGATTAGTTAGGAAAAGGAAGGTAGTTGGAAGGAACAAAGAGGGTTAAAAGCTAAGTGTATATAAAGGCTATATAAAAGCCGGAAAAAGGAAGAAAAGGACAAAGGATATAGGGGGAGAAAAATGAAGGATGAAAATGCTTAAGGCTTGTGGATGAGTTTTGCATTCTTGCTCTTTTGAACAAAGCTAGCAGCATCATTGTTTTACACTGATTTATTTTATATTTTAAGGGCAATATATATTTATTTGTTTATTTACACTTAATTAAAGGTTAAGTAATGTGTTTGTTTTATAAAAGATAAGTATATATAGATAGAATCATTAATTTTATTAAGAACTTTTTAATGATGAAATACTCCCTTTGTTCCAAAATTATTCATGTTTTAGCATTGAAAAAAAATCAGATGATGGAATGTTTTTAATTTTCAATGATATTATTTTTATTTTAAATTTGTCTTAAGTAACTTAATTATTTTTGCTCTTAATTATCAGTGTGCATGAAAAAATCTTAAATACCAATCATTTTTTAGTAAATTACGCTCGTTTCCCCAGTATTTTGCTCAAATTTCACTTAATATCTCTCCTTTTTTCACATTACTTTTATCTCTCTCTATTAACGTTGTTAACTAACGTCAATTGAAATATGTGAGCATAAGAAATTGTAAAACCTAAATTATCTCTTCCCAATTAATTTCAGAATTTATGGTTCACGTTCTATTCCTATTCACCATTTGCGAGTATTGTTCTTGTTCCTCTTATTGGCGAGTTCTTTTTAGCGTCCAAGGGGTGCGAGTTTCTCTTCCTCTCACGACGTTCACGTTCCATTCCTCTTCACTATTCGCGAGTTCTTCACCATTCTTCTTCTAGTTTGTGAGTTCTCCACCGTTCATCTTCCAGTTCGCGAGTTCCCCATTATTTCTCTTCTAGTTCACAAATTCTCCATTGTTCCTCTTCCAGTTCACGAGTTCTCAACTGTTCCTCTTCTAGTTCATGACATTCATGAGTGTTCACGAGCGTCTCTATTTATCTTCCTCTTCGACGTTCACGAGCGATCTATTTCTCTTTTTGTTCCACGATTTCTGTTCCACGTTACGGTTCTGCTTATAAGTGACCATTGGATCTTGTATATAGGTTACTTTTTAAGATTATTTATTTAATTTTGATTGTTTATTATTTTGGCTATTTTTGAATGGGGTTTCAATGGGACCAATTTGTGACTACTTATGATTTTTAAAATCGTTTGTTTATTATTGTTGATTAAAATAGTTTGGATGTTTGAGATTACAGGAAACACAATGGATGAACTGGAAATTATTTGTTTATTATTTTTTATTAAAATGGTGTTAATGTTTGGGACCACAGAAACACAATGGATGACCTGGAATACATGGGTCCTGAAATAGGAAACGTAGATATTTTGGTCCACTTTATGGACTAACGGGGCGAACCAAGTGAGATATGAAATGTTGATCCTGATAACACTGCATACCAACAAGGTGAGTTCACGTCCAATTACAGTAAAAAAAACAAAAAAAAAGCAAGAGTCTTAAAATATTTTTCAGGTTGAGAGGAAGAAGACGAAGGTATTTTTAGACATAAATTTTCATTAAAAGTCCTGTGACCAACATGTGTCTAATTTATGTTAAATTATTAAACGGCGTTTAAGAGGGAGGGAATCTGAGTGTAATGTGAGCTAAACAATTAAAGGATTTTTTTTGTAAGGTGCAAAAAGGGAGGGATATCGAGTGAAATTTGAGCAAAACATAGGGTTGCGAGTGTAATTTACTCATCATTTTTTAATGGACAGCGGTGCCATCTTTCAGAACCACACAAGTGCATCTCTTGGGTGTTTCTCCGCCTATATTTGTTTCCAATCTCTCCTCTATGTTGAGCTCTCTTCGTTGTCATCTTCTTGGCCATCGAATATGCCTTGGAGAGGAACTAGCAAAAGGTTTGGTTTGAATGTGACTCCATATTAACTGTACTTGGAAGCTTTTAAAAATCCTAGCTTGGTCCCTTAGGCTTTGTTTGGGAGAAGGATTTTAGAGGGGAAGGGAAAAGTTTTGATAGTAACATCTCCTTGTTTGAGAGTTTTAATTTTTGAGGAAAAGAATTTGAGAATTTTTAAAACTCCTCTGAATTTCTCCAAACCATTAAAATTATTGTTCCCCCGATTTGGGAGTTTTTAAAAGGAAAAGTAATAAAATTACTATCCTACCTCAGCTAAAAGTAATAAAATTGTTGTTTCATTTGGTTTCTAAAAAAATATCTCTTTTTAGTAATAAAATTACTAAATTAATGTTTCATTGAGTAAGAAAATAATTTTTAGAGAGAAAATAATTTTAAATGGAGAATTAATTTTAAATGTGAAAATTATATAATTTTTTAATTTAAAATTAAGTTTTATTTGTAAAATATAAAGTGTATTAATTTTTGAAGTAAGGGCAAAATTGTAAAAATATATTATTAACTCTCAATTTTACTATCTTAATATATTTTTAACTCTCAAATAAGGAGGGATGAACTTTTCTTATTTTCCTCCCTTTCTTTTCTCTCCTTTTCCCTTGAATCTTTTTTTTTTTCCTTTCTCTCCTAACTCCCAAACAAAACCTTAAAAACTTATGAAAATTGTCTCTGTGTAAAGATATAGTTTTTCTTTGCTCTCGCACATATATGGAAGATAACTCTTGAACTGATCTTCCTGCCAATCATGGGGCTCGTTCACATATTAACTTCTCTTGGTGGGATAACATTCTTTTTTTTGGTTAGGATAGAATACCTTGGTAATTGGCCAACACTACCTAGCTATATACGTTTTCTTGATTTTGTACATGGGTTTTGGCCTAGTCCCCTCCCCCCATCTTGTTCATTGTTTTTTTTTTTTTTATCTCTTTTTAATGATATTTGGTGTGGTCCTAGTGGATAACAAAAGGGTGCTAACATAGTTGAGATTCTTTTGTGCATCAAGTGACTAATTAACAATAGTTTATAAAAAAAAATGAAGGGAGTGACGTTTTATATATAATAAAATAAGTCATTTTTTGTCATATTAACAAAATTAGGAAAAAGAAAGTAGTTAAAAAAAAGTAAGATCCATCAAAATTTGTACTTCCTTCATTTTAAAATGACTAATATTTAAGTTTTTTTCTACATGAATTAAGAACAGCAATAAATAAGCTACTTATTGAAACATTTATACTATAATACCTTTACCCTGCATAAATACATTACTTGTAACCATTGGCCGATCGATGCATGATGGTAGTTGAAAAATTGATAGACACCAAACCAAAAAAATCATTAAATTGATTTAATTTATTTGGAATAAATTTTTTAATATCTATTTATGTTTTTGGTGGCTCAAAATTCAATATCTAATTGAAAACTAAAAATATCAATTTAATATATGATATTTTAATATTAAAATATAAGTTATTTTGAAATGAAGTATTGTTTTTTAATAAATTTCAATCAATAACGTAAGATATGTTTAAAAAAATATATTGGAAAATATATATTAACAACATTTTTCTTCTTTGGTCTTTTCTTCTTTTTGTAAGTATAGGATTGATACCCTTACTTAGAATATATAGTACCCCATCATGATTTCATAATATTGTAAAGATAGATTAATAATATATAATAATCATGTATATAGTTACACTTTGTTTGATGATTAAGTATTTGTATTCTTATCTTTTATATATATATATATATATATATATATATATATATATATAAATTCCTATCTTTCTACTACTCATAACTTGTATATATAAAAATATTTCATTAAATAGGTTAATCTCACTTCAATGATCTGAATTAATACCAAGAAAATGATAATTTCCAAGTCTTAGTTGAAAGAATATCTTTAGCGTATATTTAAAGAATTAAATACAATTTTAACTAAGGACAAAACTTAATACAATTTTATAGATGTTGTATACAGGGGCGGACTTAGGGGTGCAAGCTTGGGCTTCACCCTCCATCTTCAAATCTATATATATATATATATATATATATATATATATATATATATATATATATAAAGAGAGAGAGAGAGTATAATTATAATTACAATAATATATATTTAGAAAAGATATTGCACTTCTTTCTTAAAAGAAACATACGAAAATCACGAAAATGATTTGATATTACATTTACTTAAAGAAGATATTATTATCTTTTAAAATATCTTGCATTGTTATCTTTTAAAATATTATATAATCTTGTAGATTTTTTTTTTGAAGATAACATAAAATGTTTAAGCAGCTACACATTTTCTCGGTCATTTACTTGTTATTACTTCACACAGCCTTGCTTTTTTTCAATTGTCACACCTTTTCTTTTTCACACACCATTGTTTTGCCAGTTTCTTTACGTTATCCGTTAACACCTAATGATCCTAACTTTGCTTTGTCATTACTTTCATGCAATTTCTTTAGGCAAGCTACAAAGTTTGAGACTTTTTTTTTTCAGATTTCACATTGCACTTGTCAAGTTTTCTTCTTTTTTCATTCTTAGATTTTGGCTGAATCTGTCCAATATTCAACATTGTGAGCGCCTATATGTAATCTTTTAATTTCCTAATATTAACAAGGTAAAAAATTTAGCCTATTTAAATGTGTTTATATAATGTAACATTTAAAGAAGTTTTTGGCTTAAGATTCTTTGTAATTCTTAGATTATGTTACGAGTTAACGTATCAAAATATCTAGTTGCATACTAGTGTTGTGTTGTTCTTGGTGTTATTTGACTAAATTGGCCAATGAGACAAAACACATCAAAGTAAAGCTAATGATGGATCCTTTTAGTTGTAGGTTTTCATCAAGTTAATCTAGATAATGTTTAGGGTGAAATGAATTAACTTAGTTTATTGAAAAGTTGGAAAGAAATTAAAGAATAAATTCACATTCAGGGAGAGAGAAAAAATGATTACATATTGTGCATAACCATAATATGCATATAGATTAGGCATTAATCATTGTAAAAATAATATATTAATTAATTAATATATATATATATATATATATATATATATATATATATAAAGTATCAGCCCTGCCCCTGCCAGTGTGTCGTTGATTTGTGAGCTAATGAGAGTTGGCATTGATGTGTATCTGAATTCTGAAGCTTTTGTTTTTTTATGCGAAAAGGTAGTGAAGCAAAGCCGCCACCGTCCAATACCTGTGTTTGTTCTAATTGATGTGAGCATGAGTTTGTGCTATCATAATCATTCGTATATATATAGAATAAAATATTAGGGTTTTGCACTTATACATGTTTTTTTTATTTCGCTGAAGCACACTTATTGTTTATTTTAAAAAATATTTTGATCTTTTACCTCATACATGACTAAAAAATACTAATTTTTTATATTAACTAACTTTATGTAATTATACGTGAAATCATAATATATTAATAATAAAGTTTAATTCAATTAATTGAATATGTACATGAAATATTATACACTCCTAAGAATGAAGTTTTCCTCTTCCCTTTGAAAAAAAATCTAATATATCGAAAACAAAAGTTCTTAAAACCCTTTTCTATACTAATTAACTAGTGGCGATGTAACAGTTAAATTTTATAGTGAAGAAACAGCTAGTAATTCACACACCTAATTAAGCTTGATTGATAACTGTGCACGAGCTTAATTTAGTCAACTGTTTTCTTTCGCCTGCAAACCATTACACATTAAAGTATGAGTGGGAAAAAGAATAAGGAAGTTTGGTTAAATACTGTGAGGAAAAATCAAATAGTCTTTCTTCAAGATTTATATAATGTCACATAAAACTAAAAATTTTACATAAAAGTTTACTTTAACATTTAAGTTGGTAGAGTGAATATTTAATTAAGTTACATTAAATTTTTAATTGAAAAATAATTCTTTAATTGATAATAATGAATTAAACAATAATTATTTATATGAGTAACTCTTTTAAATAAAGCATTGTAAAAGTCATTTGCTTCAATAGTAAAAATAATTTGTTAAACAAAGTTTATTTAATTTTAAGTAACAATTTTTGGATTATCTAGTTCCATATATGCATGTTATAAACCGACTGTTGACACCTTTCATACAAATTTGCCGCGGTAAAATCTACCCTTATTAACCTTAGTTGCTTGAAGAAGGGAAATCAACTATTGAAACGGAGAAGATAAAACGAAAATAAGAACTTATCAACATTTTTTTTTTATAATTGGATTTAAATCCAATGTACTCGTAAAATCACATTTGTGATGAAGACGGAAAATTATCATTTAAGACTATCTTTGCTTAGACTTTTTAATTAGACTGGTTAACAAGATATTTTAATTAGTTTATAATTTTTTATATTAATTAAAAAATTCATTTGATTGTTGAATAAATAAATTGTTTTAATAACTTTTAAATATTTTATAGTATTTTTTGAAATATTTTATGAAGTAGAGTTTTATAAAATGACAGCTTCTAACTTCTAACTTCTAGTTTTTTTTTTAATTTCTTCCACTTTTATTATTAATATATTTATTCATTTTTCTTGTTA
>PYAF01001376.1:429730-449644 GCA_007407185.1 Glycine tomentella | reverse complement strand
GGATAGTTTAGGAAAAAATATTATATAAATGAACTTTTATTGAATGAGAATAAGTTTTTTAAATGAGATTATGTTTTTTAAATGAGAATAATATAATTTAATGAAGTAAATTAACTTTGTTAATAAATGTGAAATAAAATTTTTTGCTTATAAAAGAGAATGGAGGGAATAAACTATTGAAATTAAAATATTTAAAATTAAAATTAAAATTGAATATAATCATCAAATGTCTAACATATTTACTAAACAAAAATTAAATCTATAAAAGATATCAATTATCACCCTCTAAAATATCTCAATTAACCTATGACTATCACAATCATGATCATTGATGCCACTATCATAACCACTATTGTTGTCATTATTATGATAGTTATTGTCGTTATTATCACCACCATGACTATTGTCATATGCCACCAACTTCTTGTCACGAGTGTCATCATCTGCCACTTAGGGTGGGTATACACATTGGTCGGGCACGTTTAAGGCCTAACCCTCAAAGCACACATTTTAGATAGGTTGAATATACCTAGTCCATGAGATAAATTGTTATTTTTAAGGTTCGCATCCGATCCACAAAAGCCAACGAATAAACGGGCCGGTCCACAAACCCAAATAGTAATTTTAAAAAACATAATTTTATCATGGTAGAAAAAAATATTTTTTTAAAAAGTTAAAAATGTATAAATTTGAAAAAAAAAATTGACTTCATTTTTTAGCTAAAATCTATCACTAAAAAATACCAACATTTTAAACATAATAAATTAACAATAACAATCTAAATTAAAGATCAAGATATTACAGGATCTCGCAAATTTAACAGTCTTGGACTCAAAAACTCAATATAGCTATGCAAATTAAAAAAAAAAAAGACTTATTACCTGCAAGGTCTGAGAACTTAGCGGACTGATAGCGGCTCTGACTATATATCCACCCCTACTGCCACCATCACTAACATGGTAGATGTGGATCCATTTCATTCGAAAACCCATTTAAATACATGAACTAAGACAATTTTATGATAATTTCTTCTTTCAAAACCATCACAATTAAGAAAGATTGCAGCTTTTCATAAATTGGGGGATGGGGAGCAAAATTCACAAAAAAACATTAATGACAAAATTTGCAAAAATATGAAACTTTGAGGGCAAAAGTACAACTAAACCTGTATATTCAAAGATTGCGGCGTGGTCATGTTCCTTTTAGTATCAATATTGAAACGAATGAAGGATGTGAATGTGAAAAAATAGACATATACACGATGCAAGACCTTAAGATCACTTTGGTTATTCACACATATATTTCCTAAGGCTAGGGCCATGCATTGTCCTTCTTTGTCTCCAGAAACAGGGAACCGAAAGTCCTTGTATGAAATAAACCAATTGATGATGCGGAGACCACTTACTCTTCGTAGGTACCCCTTAGATATAGATTGATATCTGACCTGAAAAAGAAGGGTCTCTGAAAATGAAGAAATTGAAGAAACATTGAGCTTCAATGTAGCCTTAGGACCACTTTGATTAGTGATATTAGTACTATCTTCGTGGAAAACCAAAATCCCTAAAGGGTTGATCAGGTCAAATGATTTTGGTCACTTATTTTGGACTTAATGGTAGTCTTGAAGTGAAGCTACCTATGCTTGCTGCTTTTAGTTTTCGCAAATAATTATGTCATGCACTTTAGTTCCTGCTTATGTTCAAAGACATTCCATGACTTAGTTGCCAATCAATTACTATCTACCCATAAGACCTTACCCCTTCATTTTAAGGGATTTACATATGGTTGGAGTAGGTCTTTAACCTTAACTCTCCTTAACTTCTTGAATTATAATAAATATAACTGTTTAATTACATGATATTATTGTAGTGATTATGTATGTCAGATTCTATATATATAAATTATATATTAATATGCATGGAATCATATAACCAACATTCACTTATATTTTAACCGATATCCATGTAATTTAACTGTTTTATTTTTTTTAACTATGATATTAGATAAAGGTATCCCATTGAAAATAGTGATAAATCTTCGTGACTTTGAGCGTACACCATGTAGATATTTTCTTTTCAACACATTTTATTTTATATTCGATCAAAGGTCAACCAAGATTTGAATCCTGAGTCACTTAATTAAAAGATACAAACAGTTACTACCTAAGTCAAGTATTGTTGGTTTAACTGTCTTGTTATGGTTTACCAATCAATACCAACCCATAAGAGCTTATCAGTTAATTTTTAAGGGATGTGACTGAGAGAGAACAGAGTTACTTGTGGTAGGAGTAAATTAACCTTGGAGTCTTACTCTTCTTAATAACTTCTTGAATATAAATCTAACACGACTGCATTCCATATCCAAAGCCCCACACTTTTCACTTCTTCTTGGAACCACTGGCCAATCAACCAAATTGAAAACAGAGTTGCAGAAGATTATTTTGGAATAAGCAGGGTCACGCCTAACCAGTTAAAAGTTCTAATACCAAACCACGAAAGAAAAACACACCATTTGTTTCACGGGGAATCCGACATGTATAGCTTGATTGAACAAAGTCGACCCTGAACTATGAAAATGAAAAGTTACAACCAATAATCATCAAATCTATTAAAAGAAACACAATGATAAGAATAATTTCAAATGTCATTTATAAAGTAATTTTTAATTGGTTATCATTGAAAAAGTGTTTGTACTCTGGCCCGGCCGTGAGAGGTGTTTGGAGGAGCGACGACATTGGGCCATAACTAAGGAAGTTCAAAAAAATAAAAACAAATAATGTGAGGAAAAAAATAATTAATTTCTTTGACAATAACTTAATTTTTTGATTGCGCATTTATTTTCTAAATGATCACAAGAACATAAGCTAATTTTTATTGTTTTTATTATTCATGTATGTTTATATGATTTAGAATTATTTTTATTTTTTTGCAATAACAAGAATTCTCACTTGATAGGTAAGAACTCTATTGAAAGATGTGTCTATATTTAGTGCTGGACTATATCTTGAGCATGATTATTTCTAAAATAGGACATTTTAGATAGAAGAATCTTAGTAACACTCTCTATGATACTCTTTTTTTTTTTTTATACATTCTTTTTAATTAGTTAAAATTTATTAAAAATTATTAATTTTGATGAGTCTCACAACTAAATTAGGAAAACAAATCATTAAGTTATATGAGACCCATCAAAATTAATAAATTTTAATCAATCATAAAGAGAGAGTGTAGCAAACATTTCTTTTTTGGAAACTATTAACATTTCTCCTATAAGAAGAAAATAATTTGATAATATCATATCTTAAATTTTGCTGCCTTCTTAGAACATGTCATTAACTAGTATTTTAGCATGTGTATTGCACAATGTAAATATTTGTTTCATACAGATAAAGTTTATAATTTATGATATAAATTATATTATAATTAGAATTTTAATAAATAAATATTTATTACATATAACTAGTATTTTAGATTTATGATAAATAATTTATTTTGTCATATTTATTATTATTATTATTATTATTATTATTATTATTATTGATACTTTTAAAAAATATTAAAATTAAAGTTAGAACTTAAAATTTTGAAAATGATAGATTGAAAGTTAGAAAGGTAGACCATTCAATTAATATTAAAAGCATATAATCATATCTCAAATGCAAGTTAGGAGTGTATTTGAAATTGATTTTTGATTGATATTTTTTTTTGTTTAACCAAAGGTATTTGAGACTTTTTATTTGACATGCAACTAATCCTCTCCCACTGGATCGACTAATTTTGAGGTAAAGTGATATCTCTAGTTGCGACTCTATACTCAAGTTAGAGATCGAATTCCAAACCTTGATTAATTAAAGAATCCAAGTATCGAACTACTTGTGCCAACAATTTTTGATATTTTTATTGATATTTTGTTGTTGTTTGTTAAATTGTTCGGTTGATATTAAAAAAGAAGATTAATAGTAAACTATCACAGTAACTTGATCGAAGGATCATATATGTTATTTTTTTTGTCAAAGGAGTTTAGTTTGATTGATTAAAAGTGCGTGGGTTGTTGTAAAGTTGTAAACTCTTTAACATTTTCTTCGATTTTTACAAATAAAAAATATAATAATTTTTTGGGCCCAATCTTTTTCACATTAATTCCAATATAACCTTTTCCTAATTATTGGGATCTAGTCTTTTTGGTATTGGTCCACCTATCACTCTGAATAGAATGAGACACCAAGGGAGGCCCAAAACAGAGCACTAGAAATGAGAAGTGCTCAACAAAGTATATATGATTTATATAATATATAATAATATAATATCTATTATATAATAATATAACAAAGCATCCTAAATAATTAACGAATATTAATATATATATATATATATATATATATTATATACTTGGATCGGATCCAATAAGAGCCGAATGAGTAGTTCACATTGAGAATTGAACCAAAGATAAGGAAAGGGATATATAGAAAACCCAAAACCTAACCGCTTGTATTCACTTTGTTCGTCACCTCGTGACTTGAGCTTAGAGGCTGAGGTACGTGATATTTTCCTTGTTGAGTTTGTGAAAAACATTTTTAACTTTGTAGCTATATGGACCCGTTTGGTTATGTACTTCGTGGGGCTTGGTATATATGTTCTAGAAGCTGTTTTAATATAGTTTTTCATAGTATTTGCAGATGCCTAATTGTGGATTTTTTATAGACTATTTTAGTGGGGCTAATTTTACTATGGATGCTTAATGCTTTAAAAATACGCATAACGGCACTTGAGTTGACGAATCACTTATTTTTTCGTCTCTTTTTGTGTCTTGCTGCCTCTTGTTCTTTGACATGACCTGCACGTAGTTTCATAGCTTGTGTGAGTAGGATTTATTACAAAAGGAAACCTCTCAGTATATCGCGAAGACGTTGGTTCATGCTTGTGTGAGTAGGATTTGTTATGTAAGTAAACCTGAAAACGAGGTATATATGTGGAAGGAGAACAGAGAAAATATATAAACGGTGGTCATGGTGGCAGATGGGTGATTGACGAAAACGATCATAATTCTAATAATGATGATAGTGGTAATGGGTTTGAGATATTATAAAATATCATAAATTAAAATTTTAAAATATTTAATTTTAAAATATTTAATTTTTTGTTTGGTAAATTTTATAGAAATTTTATAATTAAATAAAATTTTAATTTTAATTTAAAATATTTTAATTTTGATATTTTATTTTAATTTAACGATAATATATATATATATATATAATTTGATTACAAATTGTTGTTGTATAATAGTATTATTACCTAATCAGTCTCATGTATAGAAATCAGATATGCTTCCTTCTTAATTATCATTCACTTCTCTCCTTGTAGTAAAAAACTTTGAAGGTGGGATGATGCTTATTATAATATTGTGGAAGGATCTCGCCATGAGGATCACAAGGGTTAGAAGTAATAACCATGAGTTGGACAAAAGAGGGCACAAAGCAGGGAATCATAATGGTTATGAAAACACTAAAGTTGGTAATGCTCACATTGGTCAAGACAGCGGTAGAAGGTTGAATATATTGTTTATCAACATGGTTATTTTGGACAATTTTTTTTAACTTAAAAACTTACACTGGCCTTTGAATTTATCTATATCTATTTAAAACATTTTTAGGCCCTTGAAATTATATATTTTCCGTCATTTCATATTTTGACACCTATCCTCACTTATTTGGCAAAATGGAAAATTTAAAAGATTAGTACCGTCTATCTTTAGGCTTAGGAAGAAAGAATGAGAAAGGCATGGTTTCAAATTTTTTTGAAACTTATAAAGGCTTCTCTACTGAGTGATAAGACAGTAAGCAACTAGTGTCACTCATTCTTTTCTCTTCTATTTTTTCTCTCTTCTAAAGGAGAAATGGGTCATCAACAATACTCACACTCACATCTCTCCTTGCACACCCTCCACGTTCCCAACATTTTTCTTCTCTCTTCATTTCCTCTCTACTACTTCATTTCAAATATTGTTGGGGCTGTCGTAAGCTTAGTCGAAGGTTCATTTGGTAAGTTAAGGTTTCTTTAATTGATTTTGTGTTAATTTCTTTTTTATTAGCAATGTATGAATGTTTGATTCAGTTTGGGTAAATACTCTTTGCACTATTTTCACTCCTTATTTTGTGTTAGGAGTTTGTTCGAGGTTTGGTGTTTGAAGTTGTTTGATTGGGTTCGAGGGTTTGGATTTCGGGTTTAGATGTGGTAGAGTTTTGGAGTTTGTTTGAATGGTTTAACAGTTTTTTGTGTTTACTATTTTTTTTCCAGTTTTGTGTGGTGTACAGATTAAATAATGAGATATTGGTTGTCTATACCACAATTTATTTTTGAGTTTGTTGTGATCAACAATTTGGTGTCAATACATGTGTAGTGGTGTAGATTGTTTGTTCACTTCTTGGTTTTTTTTAAGAGTTTCATTTTGTTATCAATTGGTTTGCTGATGTTAGTAGTCATTGTTCTAGTATGTTAATTGTCAAAACTCCAACACTGAGTTACTCATAAACATAGGTGTTGATAAACTTTCATTCGTATTTTCTTCTCCAATTGGAGATGTATATATACAGTAATTTGGTTTGAATAATATCCTAACTTTTAGGAACAACTAACTCTATCTACAACAACTTTCTACTAAACAAAATCAATTCTACTAAACAGAAAACAGATCAGCAAATCCTATCTAAATCTAATACAAATAGAAATTCAAAATAAGCTAACCACTTCTAATTTTAACACTCCCCCTCAAGTTGGTGCATAGATATCTATCATGCCTAACTTGTCAATTACTTCTTCCAAGCTTTTCCTAGGCATTGCCTTGGTCAACACATCTGCTAGCTAATCTTTGGACCTGATGTAAGGAGTGTTGATTATTTGTTGATCCAACTTTTCCTTGATAAAATGTCTATCTACTTCTACATGCTTTGTTCTATCATGTTGTACAGGGTTGTGTGCAATCTTTATGGCAGCTTTGTTATCACAATACAAGTTCATTGGCTGTTTATTATTAAATCCCAACTCGTTCAACATGGCTTTAATCCATAATAACTCACAAGTACCATAGGCCATACCTCTGAATTCAGCTTCGGCACTGGATCTGACTACCACTTTCTATTTTTTGCTTCTCCAAGTGATAAGGTTCCCTTCTACAAATGTATAGTATCCTGAGGTGGATTGCCTAGTAGTCTTATCACCAGCCCAATCTGAATCTACGTACCCTTTTATGATTCCTTTTTCATGTTTGGCAAATAAAAGGCCTCTACCAGGTGACCCTTTCAGATATCTCAAAATTCGAAATACTGCTTTCAAATGGTCTTTACTAGGAGAATGCATGAAGCTGCTTACTACACTGACAGCGTAAGCAATGTCTGGTCTAGTGTGAGAAAGGTAAATTAATCTTCCTACTAACCTTTGATATAGACCAATGTCGGCTTCTGATTGATCCGAGTATATGCCAAGCTTGTGATTCATCTCCATGGGTGAGTCTGCAGGTTTACAAGCTAGCATTCCAGTTTCTAATAAGAGGTCTAAGATGTATTTTCTTTGAGATAATACAATTCCTTGTTGTGATCTAGCAACTTCAATCCCCAGAAAATATTTTAGATTTCCCAGCTTCTTCATTTCAAATTCAGTGGCTAGTTGTTCTTCAAGGAGTTTCAGTTCTTCTTCATCATCTCCGGTTAGCACCATATCATCAACATACATGATAAGAATAGTAATTTTTTTCCTTTTGATGCTTGAAAAACAGAGTGTGATCTGCATTACTTTGAATATATCCTAACTTCTTCATTGTTAGAGTCAATCTTCCAAACCATGCTCTTAGTGACTGCATAAGGCCATATAGTGCATTTTTTAGCTTGCAAACTGTATTTTCATTTGAGGACGAGAGCTTTACACCCGATGGTATGTCCATATACATTTCCTCCTCCAAGTCTCCATTTAAAAATGCATTTCATGTCAAATTGCTTCAAGGGCCAGTCTCTATTTGCTGCCAAAGATATCAGAATTCGAATTGTATTAAATTTGGCTACCGGAGCAAATGTTTCTTGGTAGTCCACACCATATTTTTGAGTATACCCCTTTGCAACTAGTCTGGCTTTGTATCTATCGATGCACCCATCAGCTTTCAGCTTCACATTAAACACCCATTTGCAACAAACAGTCTTCTTCCCATGTGTTAGAGATGTTAATTCCCAGGTAGAATTTTTTTTGAAGTGTTGTCATTTATGCATTTATGGCCTCTGTCCACTTAGGGTCATCCAAAGCTTCCTGCACACTATTCGGAATACAAACACTGGAGAATTGATGAACAGTTAGAACATATGGTTCAGATAGTTCTTTTGTGGATATATAGTTGCTCATTGGGTATTTTATTTTCACTTTAGGATCAGGTTCATAGAGGTGTTTAGGTATTCCTTTGTTGGATTTAAGGGCCCTTCTTATTTGTGTGTGAGGAGTAGGAGATGGAATAGAACTAATTGGACTAGAGTGTACCTCAGAGTTGTCTTTGGGTTGTCTTTCAGGGAAATCCACATGTGATGTCTCAAGTGTATGGGTTAGACAAGGTAGTTTGTCTTGAAGAAGAGCTTCTTGATCAGATTGACTCTGATGAAGTGCTTCTTGATTCAGTTGGCAAGTTGTCTTTGAGTCAGAGGTAGTGGAGCCAATGGAGCACAAGGTATAACTTCTGTAGACAGCCATGTGTCTTCTTCTTTAAGTAATGGTGTAGCTGTCTCCCCCCGAGAAGAAAAAATAGGGACTTCCCCTGAGTAATAGGATTCTAATTCATGAAATGAGACTTCCAAGGTGACATATATTTTGTGAGATACGGGGTCAAAACATCTATAGCCTTTCTGAGACTTAGAATATCCAACAAAAATACATCTTCAGGCACAGGGATCTAGTTTGTTTCACAAAGGTTTTGGAACATGAAAGTAGGTAGTACAACTGAAGACCCTAGGTTCGAGGTGAGATACATGAGGGAGAGGAAAATAAGACTCAAGGGCTTGAAAAGGGGTTCGAAAATTAAGGGCACTGGAGGGAGTTTTGTTTATCAAGTAGGTAGCAGAAGTTGTGGCTTCACCCCAGTAACGAGTAGGGACATTCATTTCAAACAGGGAGGCGCGAACAACTTCTGACAATTGACGATTTTTTCTTTCTGGCAAGCCATTTTGTTGGGGAATGTAGGGATAGGATGTCTGGTGTTTTATCCTGTTTGAGAGTAAGAAATCAGCAAACAATCCATTAATGTATTCAGTGCCATTATCGGATTGAAAGGTGTGAATAGAGGAGGAATATTGGTTGTGGACCATATGATGAAAATGTTTAAAGGTAAAACGTACATCTTTTTTTTTTTTTTGTTTAAGCAATGTTATCCAAACCATTTGTGTACAATCATCAATAAATGAGACATAATAGTAGGAGTTAGAAAATGAAAAGATCTTGGCAGGGCCCTTTACATCAAAGTGCACAACTTGGAAAGGGATGGAACTTTTATTCAAGCTTGGGAAAAAAGGAATTCGATGGCACTTGACGATTTTACAAACAGAACATTGAAAATCAGAAATGGAAAAATGAAAAAACAAAGTGGGAAATAATTGCTTGAGATAACCAAATGAGGGATGTCTGAGACGCTTGTGCCAAAGCCAAATTGAGTGCTTATTCTTGTCTTCGATTGTAGTAGTTGCAGCTTTAACAACAGAGGCACTTGCATTTTCTGATGATTCCAGGATGTAGAGCTTCCTTTGTTTAACACCATAACCAAGAATCCCCTGGGTTTGGTTTTCCTAAAAGATACAGAAATCAGGCCAGAAAATCACTCGACAATTCAATGTACCAGTTAATTTACTGACAAAAAGTAGATTAAATTCAAGAGTAGGGACAACTAGGACATGGTCCAGAGATAACTGAGGGGATAATTGGATGGAACCTTGACCAATAATGGTGGAAGTGACACCATTTGCAGTCGAAACATGAGATTTTTCAAAGGGAAAAAAACAGGAAAGGGCAGTGGGATCACGAACCATGTGATCTGAAGCTCCAGTATCAATTATCCATGTTGAAGTCTGAGAAAGTGTAGCAAAAGAAAATGACTTACCCCAAATACCGTCATAAACCGCATTGGCAGTAGGTTTACCAGAGGAAGAGTAACCAACGGAGATGGTAGTCGAGGCCTTGTTGAGTATTTTCCAGTGAGGGCGTTTGCTGAAGTCCCACCAATTAGGGTACCCTATAATTTCATAGCACTTGAGTTTGGTGTGACCCGAATCACCACAATGAGAGCATTGAAGTCAACTGATCTTTGCGATGACTTTGGGATAGGGAGAATGATCCAGAAGGAGGGCATGGTGAAACGGTGACGGGCATCGAGTCAGAGGTTGCAGAGGGACGTCCCATAGTGAGACGTTGGTGAGCTTCGTGCCTAACATGGGCATACGTTCGTTCGAGATCCAATTTTGGATCTTTGCGAATAATTTCACCATGGACAGAGTCAAATTCCTGATCCAAACCGCTCAAAAAGATATGAACCCGAAGTCGAGCCACGACGAAGTGCATGTGAATAACACCAGCCACAGAGCCCTCTTGTGCAGTCGTCCGATGGTCAATCTCCTGGAAGATCGACAACAATTCATTGTAGTAGATAGAGTGGGGTCTACCATTTTGTTTTGTGTTGAAAGACCTCTGATCGAGATCAAACAAGCATGTCTCATCTGATCCATTGTAGAACGTGCGAAGTGCAGCATCCCAAATTTCATGGGAGGTTTCCAATCGAAGAAAACATTGCATCGATCAACCAACTCTTCACACGCTTGTTATCAATGATCCAGGCTTCATAGGTAGGATCTTCAATTAGTGGTTTCTTCGTGGCACCTGTCAGGAAACCCGATTTGTTACGGGCTCCTATGCGCATGTCCATTAGCTGAGACCACAAAGGGTAGTTGGTGTCGTTGAGCACCACGATGACTGGGAATGAGGAGTTATCTTGGTGGATGACAATGTTGGATGGGTTTGTGGTGGTGGATGATGGAAAGGTGGTGGAGTCATTTGGGGAATCGATTTTGGGATTAGGGTTTTCGTGTCCATGATTTGGGAAGGGATGAGTGTAAGTTTTGTGAGAAGAGGAGAAGGGGATAGGTTGGTTGGTATTGGAATAAAAAGAGAAGCACGTCCTAGGATTAGAACGAACTCGATACCATGTCAAAACTCCAATACTAAGTTACTCATAAACATAGGTGCTGATAAACTTTCATTCGTATTTTCTTTTCTAACTGGAGATGTATATATACAATAATTTGGTTTGAATAATATCCTAACTTTTAGGAACAGCTAACTCTATCTACAACAACTTTTTACTAAACAAAATCAATTCTATTAAATAGAAAATAGATTAGCAAATCTTATCTAAATCTAATACAAATAGAAATTCCAAATAACCTAACCATTAAAAACAATAGGAATACCCACAATAACCAAGAGGGGGTGAATTGGTTAGATCTTAATATTTGAAAAAATTTGTCTATCTACAAAATCAGAGTTAAAGGATTTTCATCACTTTTAAAACAAGAATACTTTCAATCAATCAAATCACTCAGCTCAAGAAATTAATAGCTCAAAACAGAACTTGTTGAGTAATGATAATGATGCCATGAACAAATGAATAAGATAACTGATAAAGATGAAGGAATAGAAAAGCAACTCAAGAATTTATACTCGTTCACTTCTCAAAAGAAGCTACATCCAGTTTCTTCTAATCAACACTAGATTAGAGTTCTACAATTATAAGTTTCAGTTCTTACAAGCTTTACAATAAACTATCTTTATCAACACTAGATAAAGAATAGAAATCTAAAACCCTATTAGACTTCTAGTGAACAAGAACTAGAGAAACACTACTCTGTTCTTTCCTAGAGAACACTACTCTAGAACAAGCTTCAAAGAACCCCTTTACAATAGCATCAAATAACAAACATTAGAAAAACGAATTTACAACCAAAGATAATGGAGAGAAACAACTTGATGATCCAATGAATATGAATGCATATGTGTTACCAATCAAAGTTGAATTGCAGAAAAAAGAGTTTCAGAACATGCTCTCCATTACTCCTTTGAAATATCTTGCCCAAGAAATCATTCAATACCCATGAAGATTAAAGAGTGAGACAAGAACTTAGTTAACTCAGAAAATCACTTTCTAACTCTTAGAAGGCTTAAGATGGTGTGATTTCTCCTTTGAACATGGGCTGTATTTATAGAAGAATTTGGGCTCCAAAGTTCAAATTTGAAATGAGTAATAGTTATTTTTGAATTAACCCATTAACATTAAAGCACAAAAGATTCAAATTTGAATTAGGTGGCAGTTGGGCAGTTACAATTTCCAAGAAAATCCTGCAAATTCTGCAGTAACTCCATCTATAATCGATTATATGCTTATGTAATTGATTAATTTGTAAGCAAAATCAGTTTCTGTAAAAGATGTAATCTATTAATTCGTCAAGTAATCGATCATTTTAGTGAAATCCAGTTAAAGAAGATGAAGTATAATCGATTATTTCTCTTTAGTAATCGATTGTTACAGGGAGAATCCGAGTTTCAAACAATTTTTCAATCAATTTAATCGATTACCATTCACTGTAATCAATTATTCCAGTGAATTGAATTTTTGTAAAAGAACTTTTAAGTTATGTAATCGATTAATTCGATGGCTTTATCGATTATTCCAGAGAAAATCATATTCTGGAAATATTTCATATAAAGAATAATCGATTATCCTGGTCATGTAATCGATTACATAAGTACAAATTTCATTCTAAGCCATTTTTCAAGTTCATTTAATCGATTAATACGTGCTTTAATCGATTTTTCCAGTAGCAATATCAGATTCAACAGTATTCATGCAGCATATTTCAAATTTTGAGAGTACATGTGATGATTGAACAAGTGTGAAGCTATTTCCAACGAATAAGCACATGGCAAACATGCTAGCAAATGTTAGACTCATCAAGGATACCTAGCATATTTCTAAGAGTATAGAATCTATCTCTAGCCAAAGGTTTAGCGAATATATTAGCTAATTGATGATGAGTATCAATGAATTCAATTTTGATGTTACATTTTTGGATGTGATCTCTAAGGAAGTGATGTCTTATCTCAATGTGTTTAGTCCTTGAGTGCATTATTGGATTGTTGGAAATGTTGATGGCACTTGTGTTGTCACATAGCAGAGGAATTTCCTTTAATTCTACACCAAAATCTTGCAATTGTGTTTTAACCAAAGATTTTGAGCACAGAAACTTCTAGCAGAGATATACTTAGCTTCAGCTGTTGATAAAGCAACACAAGATTGCTTCTTGCAATGCCAAGACATTAGTGAGTTGCCTAGTAGGTGATAAGTTCCACTAGTGCTTTTTTTTATCCAATTTGCACCCTGCAAAGTCAGAATCAGAATATCCTACTAAATTAAGTAATGCACCTTTAGAATACCAAAGACCAACTTTTGGGATTTGCTTGATATCTTGCACACAAGCACACACTCAACATAATATCTGGTCTACTAGCTGTCAAATACAACAAGGATCCAATCATTCCTCTAAATCTTGACTCATCAACTTTCTTTCATTTTTCATCTAAATCAAGATAAGTTGATGTTGCCATTAGAGTTGCAACATCTTTGCTTTTATCCATTTCAAACTTTTTGATCACTTCAAGGCAATACTTGGTCTGATTTAGAAATGTTTCATTCTTCATTTGCTTCACTTGAAGTCCAAGAAAGAATGTTCACTCCTCCATCATTGACATTTCAAACTCATTCTGCATAGAGATAGAAAATTCTTCGCACATCAATTGATTAGTTGAACAAAAAATTATATCATCAACATACACTTGAACTAATAAGATATCATTACTTTGCCTTTTGATGAACAAGGTTTGATCATCATGTCCTTTTGTGAAAGATTGTTCAAGCAGAAATTTACTTAATCTCTCATACCAAGACCTTGGAGCTTGTTTTAAACCATAAAGAGCTTTCTTAAGTTTGAAAACATGGTTTGGATATTTAAAATCTACAAAACCAGGAGGTTGCTCCACATAAATTTCCTCCTCAATATATCCATTTAAGAAAGAACTTTTAACATCCATTTGAAAAAGATTAAAATCCATTAACCATGCACATGCAAGTAATAATCTAATGGCTTCCAATCTTGCAACTGGTCATAGGTTTCCTCATAGTCAATGCCTTCATCTTGGTTGTAACCTTTTGCAACCAATCTAGCTTTGTTTCTGACTATGATTTCACTCTCATCAAGTTTGTTTGTAAAAACCCATTTAGTGTCAATAAGTTTGAGAGAAGAAGGTCTAAGAACAAGTTCCCAAATTTCATTTTTCTTAAATTGATTTAATTCATCATGCATGGCATGCATCCAATGTTCATCCATTAAGGCTTGATCAATGTTCTTAGGTTCTATTTGTGAAACAAAAGCCATATTACAGCAGAGATTTTTCAATGATGATCTAGTAGATACTCCCTTTGAAACTTCACCAATGATATTCTCAAGGGAGATATCTCGTGTAGTTCTCCAATCTTTTGGCTCTTGAACTGGTGTTGATTGTTTAGCTTCAGCAATTGGTTCTTCTTTTTCTTTATCCATTGAATCATTAAGTTGAATGAAATCCTCCAAAGGACCTATATGAACCACCTCACCATTTTGTCCATCACATATTATGCAGCAACTGTCATTAAATGACACTTTGAACCCTTTATCATAAAGTTGGCTTATACTTAGGAGATTATGCTTTAAACCTTTCAATAAAGAACATTTCTAATAATGGTTTTGAAGCTGTCTCCTATGTTTCCTTATCCAATTATCTTCCCTTTGTTGTTGTCTCCATATGTGTCAAATCCACCATCTTTAAGAGTTAAATTTGTGAGCATTGATATGTCACCAGTCATATGTCTAGAGCATCCACTATCAAGATACCATAATGAAGATCTTGCTCTTAGACATACCTGCAAAATTCAAATCAATATATAGAGGAAGGTACCCAATTGAGATTGAGTCCATATGGGTTAGTTATTCTCTTTTTGTTTGGTACCCAAATGCATTCTCCATTTGGCACATAGAATCTCCTAGCATAGCATTTATTAGATGTGTGACCTTTCTTCATACAATAGTTACAAGTTACTGTTTTGTATGTTCTTTCAAAATAAGTCATGTGATTAAACCTTGGTTTTGAGACAGCTTTTTGATATTTCTGCTTTGGATGCACAAACTTGATTTTTCCATAAGGTTTTGATCCATGTTTGTAACCCAATCCAGAAGTATCTCCAACATATTTTTGCACACTTAGCATTTCAGCCAAGTTGCATTTTCCTTTATAAAGCCTTTTCAAGAGATCAATCAAGTACTTATTTTCTGAAAGTACTACCATATGTTTTTCACCTTGACTTTTTTTGAACTCATCAAAATATTTTTGCAAATCATTGTATTTGTCAACATTAGATGAAGAAGAAGCACATACACATCCATTCATTTTGTAAGTTGAGACAAGTTTTTCATTTTCTTCTTTCAAGTTACAAATATCAGTTTGCAATTCTGCAATTTTTGTGACATGTCATCTAAGATTTCCTTTTAGCCTATTATTGGATTTTGCAAGCTTTTGAGCCTCATCAGGGATTTCTTGAAAAGCATCAACAACTTGATCAAATTCAGAACTTACCTCAGTTTCAGCACTTGAGGATTCATCATCTTCATTTATTGTGGAAGTGAGACACACATTTGCTTCTTCCTTTTCAGTTGATGATTCAGAAATTGTTGACTCATTGTCTTCCCAACCTATGTAGGCTCTCTTAGGCTTTCCTTCTTTCTTTATCTTTCTTTCACCTTGTTGTTTTTTCAAAAAGATAGAGCATTCAGATTTAATGTGGTCAGGCTTACCATATTCAAAGCAAGTGAAATTGTTGTCACTCTTTTTGTTGTTATTCTTTGTGAACTTTTTGTTTTTGTCTCTTCTTAAGAACTTGCTGAACTTTTTGACAATTAGATTCATGTTGTCCTCTTTATCTTCTTCACTTGAGTCTTCCATCTTTGAGGATGTAGCTTTCAAAGCTATGCTTTTTTATTTCTTTTTTGCATTGGTTAGTTGTGACATTTCAAGTTCATACTCAAGAAGCTTACCAAAAAGTGCAGCCATGGATGGACATTTTGGATAGATCTTTTGATTCTTTGATTGCTGTCACCTTTGGTTGCCATGGTCTTGTGAGACACTTCAAGATTTTCATGTTCAATTCTTCAGCATCAAAGATCTTTCCAAGACCAAGAAGATGATTAACTATATGAGTGGATCTTGTTTGAAGCTGAGATATGCTTTCAGTGGTGTTCATCTTGAACATTTCATACTCATGGATTAAGGCATGTTTTCTTGATCTTCTTACTTTGTCTGTACCTTCATGAGTTATCTCCAGCATTTCCCACATCTCCTTTGTACTTGTGCACCTAACAGTTCTAAAGAATTCATCAGAGGAAAATGCAGAAGTAATCATATTCTTAGCTTTAAAATCATATTGGACAACTCTCTTTTCAGCATCTGTCATTTCATCCCATTCTTTGGGAATCATATCATTACCAACAATTTTTATAGGAATAACAGAGCCTTTTTCTATAGCATTCCAAGCACTGGGTCATTTGATTGAATAAAGATTTTCATTCTATTTTTCGAAAAAATTGAAGTGCTCTCCTTTAAACATTAGAGGACGATTGAGGGAGGCACCTTCCTTGAAGGTAATTTGTGTGATATTTATTTTCTTTTAAATAAAGATAGTGATCTTGAATAACACTCAAGAACCTGCTCTTGATACCAATTGAAAACAATAGGAATACCCACAATAAGCAAGAGGGGGGGTGAATTGGTTAGATCTTAGTATTTAAAAAAATTGTTTATCTATAAAATCAGAGTTAAAGGATCTTCATCACTTTTAAACCAAGAATACTTTTAATCAATCAAATTACTCAGCTCAAGAAATCAATAGCTCAAAACAAAATATGTTGAGTAATGATAATGATGCCAAGAACAAATGAATAAGATAACTGATAAAGATGAAGGAATAGAAAAGCAACTCAAGAATTTATACCGGTTCACTTCTCAAAAGAAGCTACAGCCAATTTCTTCTAATCAACACTAGATTAGAGTTCTACTATTATAAATTCCAGTTCTTACAAGCTTTACAACAAACTCTCTTTGTCAACACTAGATAAAAAATAGAAATCTAAAATCCTATTAGACTTCTAGTGAACAAGAACTAGAGAACACTACTCTGTTCTTCCCTAGAGAACACTACTCTAGCACTAGCTTCAAAGAACCCTTTTACCATAACATAAAATAACAAACATTACAAAACAACTTTACAACCAAAGATAATGGAAAGAAACAACCTGATGATCCAATTAATATGAATGCATATGTGTTACAAATCAAAGTTGAATTGCGGAAAAAAGAATTTCAGAACATGTTCTCCATTACTTCTTTGAAATCTCTTGCCCAAGAAATCATTCAATACCCATGAAGATTAAAGAGTGGGATAAGAACTTAGTTAACCCAGAAAGTCACTTTCTAGCTCTTAGAAGGCTCGTTTGTATTCAGAAAATTCGAAGTGTTCAAGTTAAATTTCAAGCCAAGCCTTGTTTCAATTTATAACAGCTTTTTGTAACAACCTGTAATCAATTACATGCGACAAATAATCGATTAAAATGACTTATGTAATCGATTAAATTGTCACTTAATCGATTAAAGTGTTCAAGGCTCCATTCTTGGTTTCACAAAAAACAAAATAATCGATTAACCCGAGCTGTAATTGATTAAATTATAGAAGTTTTATTTCAAAAACAGCTTGTGTAATTGATTACATTTTACGGTAATCGATTATAGCAGTGAAGCAAGCTTTTTCAAATAGCTTATGTAATCGATTACAAATAACGGTAATCGATTAACACAACAATGCATAATATTCATTTTACACTATGTAATCGATTACAACAGTTGTGTAATTGATTAATATGTTCATCAAAGCTTTTCCAGTTTTAAACACGAACCAAATAATCGATTAAACCAATGTGTAATTGATTAAAATAGTGTAATTACATTTTTCCAAAAACATTACTCAATTAAATCCTTTTTCAAAGCGTGAGTAGCTTTGATACTTTAATGAAAACATTTAAGCATGTTAATGATTATGTGCATGCAATGCAAGGATCAAAAGATTGGCCTCTCATACACTTCATTTGAATTACAATCTTCAAGGCACGTGAAAAGCTCAAAACATTCTTCTAAGTCATAGACTTCATTCTTCTTGTTGCTCCCCCTATATCCAACAACCACTTCTAATTTTAACATAAACAATCATTGTTCCAATATGTACATTGTTCCAGTATGTACAAAATATATGCTTGGATATCTATGTAGGATTTCATTTTCTTTTTGCTTGCTTTGTTGATTTGAGTGACTGTTTAGTGTAGCATTATTTTTTGCTGAGTTGTTTTGGCAGATTTTGTTCCATTGTTATGCAAACTATGCATATCATTTGACTTTTTCACTTATGGTTGCTGCAAAATATAGGAACACTTCACACTTAACCAAGAGGGGGGGTGAATTGGTTAGGCTTGGTAAATGAAAAATTTCTTAGACAAAATCAGAGTTTCACTTAGGATCTTTATCACTTTTGAAACCAAGAAACCTTATTCAATCCAATGCTCAGCCCAAGGTATCCAATAGCTCAAAATTTAATTGATAAACAAAGCAATACAATCAATATAGACAGAATATAATCAAGATAGAGATAAGAATCAATACACAAAAGATTTATACTGGTTCACTTCAAACACTATGAAGCTACATCCAGTTTTCTTCCACTCAACACTAGAATGGAGTTCTACTATTGCAATTTTCTATTCTTACAAGTAATTAAAAAGTATCCCTTTATCAATTCTAGATAAAGTTCAGAAATCTAAAACACTTAGATTCGTAGAGACAAACCCACTGAGAACACTACTCAGCACAACCCCTAGAGAAACCCTATCTCTAGTTTACAAGTAAGAATCAAAATTACAATAGCCAATGAAATCAAATTGTAAACAGAAAATTACAACCACTGAGTTATAGAAAGAAACCACCTGATGATCCAGTGAATGACATGCACATGAATGAACTAATCGGGTTGAATGATGAAAACAAACTCAGAACATCTTCTTTCTAAACTCTTGAAAGAAGCTTCTTGCTTTTGAAATCACTCAAAGACCCATGAGTGTTAATGTTGATGCAAGAACATATAAAACTCAGAAAAACACTTTAGAAACCTTTAGGAAGCTTGTGTTGACTCAGCATACAAAATTCTCAAGTTACTAAACAAGCTGGGTCAAGGTTCTATTTATAACTAAAGTTTGTAACTGTCAGTAATCAATTAAACGCGCCCAATAATCGATTACTTCACTTATGTAATCGATTAAATCAACCTTGTAATCGAGTAAAGTGTTCGGCAAAAGAACCAAAAGGGTGTTTTTTTTAAAAATATTTACCGATAGAGTGCATTTTCGAAAATATATGCAAATCCGGTGCAGGGAGGCCTTTAATTTACAAATCTGATGTGCTGCAACATGCCTGGATTAGGCATGTTACAACACGCCCAATGTAACACGCCCAGATTGGGCGTGTTGTAACATGCCTGATCCAGGCATGTTGCAGTCAACCAGATTTCTATAAATAGCGCCCCCCGCTTCCCAGTTCCTTCGTGTATTGGCTTTCCGTGGTTTTTTTCTCTGCTAAACTGCCATCATTCTAGTGTTTTTTAGTTTTTTCAGAGATTTTTTAAGGTGTTGTGAGTGACCAGAAACATGAGTTCAAGTGGAAATTCAGT
>PYAF01001376.1:403667-429630 GCA_007407185.1 Glycine tomentella | reverse complement strand
CAAGTACATCACTAACAATATAAATAAGTAAATCATAACAACATGACTACAAAAATTATAACAGAGGCAAATAAAGACCAGACGCTTACTTGTTCGCAAGATTTTATCTGAACAACTTGACACTTCAGCAGAGCTTCGCTGCACAAAAGACCACCGAAGAACTCTAGAGAGAAGGCAGAGCAGTTTTAGAGAGATGGTGTAAGTCAGGAAATGGGAGGGGGGGCCTTATTTATAGAATCTGGTGTGCTGCAACATGCCTGATCCAGGCATGTTGCAGCACACCAGATTTGTAAATTAAAGGCCTCCCTGCACCAGATTTGCATATATTTTCGAAAACGCACTCTATCGGTAAATATTTTTTAAAAAAACACCCTTTTGGTTCTTTTGCCTAAAGTGTTCTACAAAAATCAGGATACGAGCAACGAACAAAATAATCGATTATTTCGTCTTGTAATCAATTAAGACAGGAAGCTTCACAAACTTGAACTAGTTTGGCCAATTTCCTACAAGCATGGAAAGCATCACTCTTGGATTTCAAAAACAAAGTCCAAGTAAATCTAGAGTAGTCATCAACAATAACAAGTCCATAGTAATTACCTCCTAAACTCATGGTTCTAGAAGGACCAAACAAATCAATGTGCAATAATTCAAGTGGTCTAGAGGTGGAAACACTATTTTTACTTTGAAAAGAGATTTTGGTCTGTTTTCCCTTTTGACATGCATCACAAAGTTTATCCTTTTCACATTTGAGTTTTGGTAAGCCAATTACTAAGTCCATTTTAATAAGTTTATTCATATGGTGCATGTTAATGTGACTAGCTCTCCTATGCCACAACTAAGTTTCATCTAACTTACTCATTAAGCATGTAGTCTTGTGGAATAATGCATGGTCTATGGAAAGCAAATAAATGTTACCTTTTCTTTTGCCAACGTGGATTACTTCTCCACTTTTACCATCACATATCATGCAGCAATCTTGATTAAAAGAGATTTTAAAACCTTTGTCACATAGTTGGCTTATGCTTAGTAGATTATGCTTCAAGCCTTCAACATAGAATACATTGCTGATTTTTGTGTTCAAGCTGTCACCAATATTTCCTTCACCTATTATCTTCCTTTTGTTGTTGTCTCCATAAGTAACATAGCCCTCATCTTTAAGTGTAAGATTTTTTAGCAAGGACTTGTCACATGTCTTGAGCAGCCACTATCAAGATACCATAAGGAGGAGCTTGCTCTAAGACATACCTAGAAATACAAATTAATTCATAGGAGGAGGTACCCAATTGAGGTTGGGCTCAAAGGGGTTAGTTGCTTGCTTTTTCTTTTCTACCCAAATACACTCACCATTTGGTACATAGAATCTTCTTGCAAAACATTGGTAAGAAGTGTGTCCTCTCTCCATACAATAGTGACAAATAATAGCTTTATATGAATTTCTAAAGAACCTATTTGATTGAATCTTGGTTTCTTCTTCTTCTTCTTCTTCTTCTGTTTTGGAAGCACAAATGTTGTCTTTTGAACATTTTTAAAACTCTTTTTGTACCCCAATCCAGAAGTGTCACCAAACTGTTTTTGAGCACTCAACATATCATTCAAATCACATTTTCCTTTGTTGAGTTTTTCCAAGGTATCAATCAACTCATTGTTCTTTGAAACGATCTGCATATATTTCTCTTCTTGATTAAATCTATACTCATCAAAAACCTTTTGCAGCATTTCATATTTGTCAATAGCTATGGAGGAAGAGGCACAAATACAACCACTTGATTTATAGCTTGAAGTAAGTTTTTCATTTTCTTCCTTCAAGTTACAAACTTCAGTTTGTAATTCCATTATTTTTGCAAGATGATTTTCAATATTTTTCTTAAGCTTATTATTGGATTTAGCAAGCTTTTTGGCCTCTTTATGCATCTCTTGAAAAGAAAAAATAACTTGATCAAGTTCAGAGGTTACCTCATCTTCTTCTTCTAAGATATCATCATTCCCTTCATTGACAATTGAAGTAAGGCACATGTTAGCTTCCTCTAATTCAGTGGAGGATTCGAAAGTTGTAGAATCATTGTCCTCCCAAGCAATATAGGCTCTTCTTGGCTTTGCTTCTCTCTTGCCTTTGCTGTCACTTTGTTGTTTCTTCAAGTAGATTGAACATTCTGACTTTATGTGGCCAGGTTTCCCACATTCAAAGCATGTGAAGTTATTGTCAACCTTCTTGATGTTGCTACTGTTGTTGTTGGTATTGCTCTTGTTATTTCTTGAGAATCTTTTGCCCTTATTCTTCTTGAAACTTGCTGAACTTTTTCATGATTAAGTTCATGTTTCTTCATCTTCCTCATCACTTGAGTTTTCTTCTTTTTCCACCTTAGGTGTTGCAGTCTTTAGTGCAATTCCTTTGCCTTTTCTATCTACATCTTCACCAAAGGTTAGTTGAGATAATTCTAATTCATACTCAAGTAACTTACCAAAGAGAGCAGCCATGGTCATTTGTGAAAGATCTTTGGATTCTTTGATTGCTATCACTTTTGGTTGCCATGCTCTAGTGAGACACTTCAAGATTTTGATGTTTAATTCCTCAACATCAAAAGTCTTTCCAAGTCCCAAAAGATGGTTCACTATGTGTGTGAATCTTTTTTGGAGTTGAGAGATGCTTTGATTTTGATTCATTTTGAACATCTCATATTCATGTATCAAAGAGTGCTTTCTTGATCTCCTCACTTCTTCAGTTCCTTCATGGGTGATCTCTAGCATCTCCTACATCTCTTTGGCAAGGGTACATCTAACTATTCTAAAGAATTCATCAGAAGAAAGAGTAGAAGTTATCATATTCTTGGCCTTAAAATCATATTAAGCAATCCGCTCTTCTTCATCATTCATCTCATCCCACTCTATGGGAATCATGTTATTATCAACTATTTTGATGGGTGCCTTAGGACCTTTTTCTATTGCATTCCAATAACCTGGGTCATTAGATTGAATAAAGATCTTCATCCTATTTTTCCAAAAACTGAAATTCTCCCCTTCAAACAAAGGAGGTCTGTTTAAAGAAGCACCTTCCTTGAAAGTTATTTGTGAAGTATTCATTTTTGAAAGAAAGTAGTGATCTTGAGTAACTTTCAAGAACCAACTCTTGATGCCAATTGTAAAATATAGGAACACTTCACACTTTACCAAGAGGGGGGGTGAATTGGTTAGGCTTGGTAAATTAAAAATTTCTTAGACAAAATCAGAGTTTCCCTTAAGATCTTTATCACTTTTGAAATCAAGAAACCTTATTCAATCAAATGCTTAGCCCAAGGTATCCAATAACTCAAAATTTAATTGATAAACAAAGCCATACAATCAAGATAGATAGAATATAATCAAGATAGAGATAAGAATCAATACACAAAAGATTTATACTGGTTCACTTCAAACACTATGAAGCTATATCCAGTTTTCTTCCACTCAACAATAGAATGGAGTTCCACTATTGCAATTTTCTATTCTTACAAGTAATTAAAAAGTCTCCCTTTATCAACTCTAGATAAAGTTCAGAAATCTAAAACACTATTAGATTCTTAGAGACAAACCCACTGAGAACACTACTCAGCACAACCCCTAGAAACCCTATCTCTAGTTTACAAGCAAGAATCAAAATTACAATAGCCAATGCAATCAAATTGTAAACAGAAAATTACAACCACTAAGTTATAGAAAGAAACCACCTGATGATCTAGTGAATGACATGTACATGAATGAACTAATCAGGTTGAATGATGAAAACAAACTCAGAACATCTTCTTTCTAAACTCTTGAATGAAGCTTCTTGCTTTTGAAATCACTCAAAGACTATGAGTGTTAATGTTGATGCAAGAACATATAGAAACTCAGAAAACACTTTAGAAACCTTTAGGAAGCTTGTGTTGACTCAGTATACGAAATTCTCAAGTTACTAAACAAGCTGGGTCAAGGTTCTATTTATAACTAAATTTTGTAACTGTCAGTAATCGATTAAACGCGTCCAATAATCAATTATTTCACTTATGTAATCGATTAAATCAACCTTGTAATCGATTAAAGTGTTTTAGAAATCAGGATATGAGCAACTAACAAAATAATCGATTATTCCGTCTTGTAATCGATTAAGATAGGAAGCTTCACAAACTTGAAATACACTGTGTAATTGATTACGGATTTTGGTAATCGACTAAACTATGAGGCTTTAGAAATCAAATTTAACTATGTAATCGATTACTGTATTTGGTAATCGATTAATGCAGCAGACATGTTAAGCAGACATATGATGTAATCGATTACTAACCTTGGAAATCGATTAAGGCAGGAAGATGACTTTTTTCTGTTTAGCCTATGTAATCGATTACTACTCTTTGGTAATCGATTCTTCCAGAGAGATTTAATAACATGTATAGCAATGTAGTCGATTGCAGCCTGTTGGTAATCGATTAAAATGTTCATCAAGACAGTTTATATGTAAGCGAAGGTCAAATAATCGATGAATCCGATACGTAATCGATTACATTGTTCTTGAAAAGTTTTCCAAAATAACTAAGAACAAAATAATCAATTATTTCCTTAATGTAATCGATTAAATCAGTAGAAAACTTATTTTTTCAAAAACCTTTGATTTAAATTCAAAAACTTAATCAATTTATCAAAGCCAATTCTATTACTCAAATTAATTGACTTAATGAATGATGTGAATGCAATGCACTTGGATCACTAGAATTGCTTCTTTCTTACACATTTAACACCAAACAATCTTCAAGGCTTCAATGCATGTTGAAAGCTCAAAACCAAGCTTGATTCTATGTCCATTCTTCAAATAGCTCTTCTGAAATCAACAGTTGCAACAGGTAATGAGAAGGAATTTTGATTCCATAAAAGATATTGATGGAAGATGAGAAACATTGCATCTTGTTGTTCAGATAATAAATTTGTGGGTTGTCCCTACTCTTGATAACTCTGGCCATTTAGAAATGAATTCTAATGTAAGAATATGATTTATGTGCTATAATGAATTTGTTTGGGTCAAATAGACAGTTTTCCATTTATTAAATGCTTGCTTATTTTTATTGTTGTTAGGGAGATAAGATTTTATGTGTAGGTAGGAAAGAGCAATTTGATACATGGTATGCAATGTTGAGAGATGGTAGTACACATATCATGAATAACTTCAGAATTGTACCCAATGATGGACAATATAGGATATGTAATCATTCATTGAAGCTCTTATTTACGGGTGGAACAACGCTTAAGGCTTAAGACCTTCCTGATATTGCTAATAATGTTTACCATTTCATGGATTTTGAAGATATCCTGACTAGAAGGGCAAATTCCAATGTGCTAATTGGTAAAATAAAGGAACCATGTTAATTGCCAACAACGTTGACCATTTTTTAAGATGCTTTTAGTTTATTATATTGTTCTTTTCTAATTAATTTATCCTCTTAAGAAGTTGGTACTGCTAATTATGCCTTTTTCTTCAGATATTATTGGTGCCATTGAAAAAATCACTTTCCAATGCATTACAAATGGGAAGAGGAAGATAGTGTTTAATTATGAATGATAGAGGTGTTTTTCAATGCATAATTTAATGAATTGTACTTTTCATTACTGTTGAGTATGTTCTATATTTATTGACATGTCTAAATGTTTATTTACTATAGTGGGAATGTACTTAATTGTACATTGTGGGAAGATTATACACTGAAGTTGATTGAATTTTAACATGAAAAATCTGTCGAGGATTTAATTGTTATTGTCTTGACGCATACCAAGATAAAAGAAGCAAATGGTGAATATAATGAAAACAGTATGAACACACACAATAACCAATAGAGGGTGAATTGGTTTAAGCTTAGCCTTTTAAAAATCTTTAAGGAATTAGAGTAATAAGACCGTATCACAATTAAACCAAGAATGCTCAAACCAATCAAACCACTAAGCTCAAGAAAATAATTACAAAACCTTACACTTGTTGAGTAAGAAAGATTTCACCAAAGAATCACAAATTAAGATAGTAAGAAGAGATTAAAGAAAGTAATCAACACAATAAGTTATATTGGTTCACTTCTCACCTTTGAGAAGTTACATCCAGTTTCTTCTGACCAAACTTAGTTAGAGTTCCACTATTTACAATATTCTTTTCTTACAAGCTTATTACAAATCACCCTTAATCAAATCTAGATTAAGAACATAAATCTAATCCCCTTTGACTCCTAGTGGTCAAGACATAGAGAACCCTTCTCTACTTTTCTCTCTAGAGAAACCTACTCTAGACAAGCCTTAATAATTCTATTAATAGTTACCAACAACCAAAAATTCTAAGACGAATTTACAAGCAAAGTTAATGGAGAGAGACAGCATGATGATCCAATAAATATGAATGCATATGATTTACCAATTTTGATACAGGTTGAAAAATAAATTTCAGAGCAAACTCTCCAAGAACTTCTTTAAAATCTTGTCCAAGAAGAAGTCTTTCAATGCAACATGAAAATTTAAAATATGTGGGACAAGAGCTTAATAACTCATAATATCTTTTCTCACTTCAGAAGGCTTTTGAAAATCTATGAAAATTCCGTAGTGTGTTAATCTGTATTTTTCAAAAGACCCAACAACTACTTATAATAAATTGTTGTAATTGAATGTAATCAATTAAATCTTACATGTATTCGATTAAAACCACTAATGTAATAGATTGTTAACAAGTTCAATCGATTAAAGTGTTCTTGAGATTTCTAGAAAAGATATATGAACAAAGTAATCGATTAAATTGTCATGTAATCGATTAACACATAAAGTTTTATTTCCAAGAATGCGCCAAGTAATCGATTACCACATATCGTAATTGATTATTACAGGAAGACATTTCTGTCTCTTTGTGAAGTGTAATCGATTACCATATAGTTGTAATCGATTAAAGTGTTCATCAAAGCTTAAGTAATAGATTAACATTAACTGGTAATCAATTAAAACAAAGAAAATATGTTTTTTTCAAAACATAAGCTTTGAACACTTTGGCTTTTCAATGCAATCATGAATATTTTAAAATCCTTTTCACAAAACATATGCTTTTGTAAAACATGAATGCAAGCCAATGAATGATGTTTATGCAATGCAATGGATTATTAGATGAAACTCTTAGACATCTAAAGATTACATATGTCTTCAATTGAATGGCATGTAAAAGCTAAAACATTCAAAACTAAGAGCCTCTGCATCTTGATCCTCTTCAAGCTCCCCCTGTATCTAACATATAATAACTAGCAATAAAATATTTTATGAATTTGTTAGATTGATATTAATGGTAATTGACCCATGTTCATTGTTGCAGGTGCGTTTCTACTTGGAATGTCAAACTCTTATCGCTGCTCTGAACTATTCATCAATGTTGATATTGAAGAAATTAAAAAATTTAGAAGTCGGTTTGGACTAAATATTTTTTCTATATACGTAATCTTAATAATGAGATTATAAGTCTGAATAGTGTTATTGTTATGTAATATTGTTTTTCCAGATTTGATGTTAGTAGCTTAATACAAATAGAAACACAAAGTGAAAATCTATCTCAAATCAATACCTTCTCACATTTTTTTGCAAGCTCTTAATATTCAGAGTAGGAAAAGTTTATGTACAAAGCAAGTGCCAAAACCATTAGTCAGATTAATGAGACTAGGCATGTTTTTTTTTTTTTTTTTGTATCATTGCATAATTTTATACCACCATTTAATTTAGTTAATCTATTTTTTTCTCACTTATTAATTTGCAATATTGTGTTATTAATATAGTGTTATGAAATTATGCTATTAGGAAATCCAATGTCTCACTGTTGCTACAATTGGTAAAATCATTGTTGGGCCAAATAGATAGTACTATGAAGGATGCACGAATTGTTATAAGAGCGCAGACCCAAAGAAGCTCCCTTATACATGTATTTGTTGTAGATACATTAAGAAACTTGCAACAAGGTAGACTCTTATTATAATCATTTTTATAAATGACATTCAAATCACTTGCCCATGTTTAAAAATCACTACATTCTTTACACTTTCTCTCAATTTTTTTTATCATTCATAGGTATAAAGTTGAGGTTGAAGTTTATCACAACAAATTTAATTCAAAATTTGTCTTCTCGGATCGAGAGTGTGAAAAATTAATTGGAATGACTGTTGTTGATCTTAGGCTCCTTGATCAAGGTACATGTTTGCTTTTTTGATATTGTTTTTTAATGTGCATAATGGTTGGCTTTTATATCATTTTTAAAGGAGCTTGGAGAAGATAACCCCGAAGAGGATATACTTTTGTCTTTAGAGTTAGAGTCCAACCAAATTTTAATAATTCTAGTGTCATGAAAATGTCTAATGATCAGGAATTGATCAAACTTATAATAGATCAACTTGGACTTGATGAAGAGGATTTCAACATTTTAGTTTTTCCTACGTCTGATACTTGTGTGTATGTATTTATTTTTTGGTTTGATCATATGTATTTACTCATGATATATCTTGATGTACAGACTACATCCGAGTTTGATAAGTCGATGTATACAGTGAACCTTGACTCACAAATTGAGGTAGTCAAGAATTTATTATATTTAAACGCCTGATTGGTAGATTATATCATGTATAATGGTTTTACAAAACTAGTAATTAACTATTTGTTTGCAGGGTTCTAATTTTATATGTATTTCTAAGGTACATCTAATAGCTTTTGGTCTATGTCTATTATGAATCTAATTGATCATTACACAATGACAAATGCTTATGTTCTATGAATTTTTATTTGTAACGCGATTTATGTTAGACTCTTGGCAAGTGTACCAATTTGTCGTTGTAAGTTACAAAATTTATAAAGACCGTCTCCAAGGGGACTTGAGTTTACTTAGTTAATCCAAATATAATTTGACAGTTTAATAGTTTATGTACAATGAGTGTAGGTGAAAGTTCATTTGATTTGTGAAATAAAAGAAAATACGAATATGAATATCTAACAGATTTAGTACGTTGATATTACAGAAACTACGGAACAAATAAAGCGAGTTTAGTTAAATTCAATAAAAGTGTAGGATTGGATTTCATCGTTCATACCCTTTAGTATTCAATTAACTTTACTATGCATAAATCATTTTCTATCCTTATTGATGAACACATTAATTTATCCCAAATCGATTCCTCGCATTTGAGAATCCTAAGAATATTTACTAAATATCGATCCCTCACATATCAAATAAATATCCCAGCATTAATGTCATAATCGCGTGCTTATTTGCAATCAAAACGTTATGCCCTATTCCTAGCAACGTAACATAATGAGTAAAGTCATTTAGTTCAAACCCTAAGAGTACTTTCCAGTCAAACTTAGGATTTACTTTTCATGAAACTAATGATCAAGTAGATTCAAGCATTACGTGAAGCATTACGTGCAATGAATTTACCAATAAGAAGTAGAAAAGATTCATGCATAAATAAATATTAAAAGTGATGCATAGGGTAAGAAGATTACATCCAATCCTTAAGAGAAGTTAGCCAAACATTGTGGAGAGCATCTCCTCATGGGAAGAATTGATGAAGGGAACCATCACCGCTTCTTTCCAGCAGAATCTCCACACTAATTCTCACTTCTCTCACTCTCCCTAACACTTAACCTAATCCATTTCACTCACCAAAGCTCAGAAATTCATTCAAGGAAGAAGAAGAACTCCAAAATTGATGCCAAGCCTTCACCATTACCTGGCTATTTATTGTTTTTGCCTCTTGTCTACTTCTACTCGCTCAGGCGAGTGTTTTTGCCTATGTTTGCTCGCTTGGGTGAGCTAATCCTTATCCCCTTGGAACTTGCAACTCGCCTCGATTTGGCCTGTGGACGCTCGCCTGGGCGGGTTAAATGCTTAGTGATGAAGAAATGTCTTAGTTCTGGGCCTTTTTGCTTCTGACACCCCCTAATTTTGGTATATATGCCCTTTTTGCTTGCTTTGATGCTTCGGAAGTCATCAGAACCTATCAAAATACAACACATGATTGGACTAATCTTTCAAAATATGAAAAACAACATTTACAGAAGTACTAAATTCAATTTGACTAGGTTTAGGGTAAGTTTATAAGCAAATTTACTAAGATCATAAGATAAGTTCCGTTTTGTAAGTTTGAATTGTTCTAAAATAGAGCACTTATCAATTTATCATGTTAGAATATTGATAATAACAAAAACTTCTAATTACAAAAGTCATTATCTAGAATTGCCAATCATGATCCAGAGTTGGGAAATCCTATTACACCAGCAAAAAGACAAGCATCTCAGTTAGCATCAGATGACAATGTGACTCAGGATTTGGCTTCAGCACAACTTTCTTCAACAAAACTATCCAAGAACATCAAAACTAAATGAAAGCGTACATTCAAGACTTTCAATTAATAGATTTAGTGTGCTTTGTTTTGTGGGTCAAGTTAAAACAACTTAGAAGTTGTCTTTTGTTGTGTAACCATGAATACTAGATGATGGTAGAAAATAGTCATGCCCAGTATAAGTATACTATGGATTATGTATATGGTTAAGAAAACTTTATGGTCATACTCTGTTGATGTTTTATGGATAGTAGACACCTAACTAATATGAATATGTAATCAATATTTTGTATGGTTACTCTCCAACTTGATATTGATATCAAGATTCTATTTCCTCTACCCAAGGTTGTCAAAATTGAGTCTACATAGACTCATGGGAGCTCCGTAGGCTCAACGGGTAGTCTCAAATTGTAAACTCATAAGAGTCTACTTCAAACAAAAATAATATCTTAAGAATGAACGCCAATGATAATACCAAAAAGAAAAACCAAATTTTGTTTTCATTTTCCTTTTGTTTACAAATTACACATGCATGTGATGTTCCAAATTTGGTTTTCATTTTCATTTATTTTCCATATTCATATAGCTTGAGAATGCAAAGTATTATAAGTTGAGAAAGAAAAACAAAGGCAGAGATGCATCAACTTAAAAGGAAACAACTTTGTATAACAATTTATAAAAAAAGGCATTAGTATCAATTCCTTTAAAGTTAACATAAATTTATCATAACATAGACAATAGTAGCAAAGATCGACCAAAAAAGAAAAGACAATAGCAACATCCAACTATGCAAATGCAAGCTTAAATCTAACGGGATTATATATAGCTTGGAGTTTTAACAATAATAACATCATCCACAAAAAAAAAAGAGGCTACAACAACAATACAATAGCATTATGGCCAAAAATTCGTTCCATTGCATCCCAGCAACCAATGAAATCATTTTAGTTGCAATCTAAAACAATAATAAAAATAGAGAAAGAACACACTTGTTAAGTTTTGTCTAGCATCTATTCACAAACATCCATGATTTACTTATTCCAAAATCAAGTTCCATGAATTTGAAAAGAAAAATATGTATATGAGAATAACATTGACGAGGAAAATTCAGAAAAAAGTGCAAACATTGTTCTCCTAAATGAATGCAATTTGCAATAACTAACGCTAGATTATATGGCATTGCAGATTGGCATGCATTTAAGCAGTGAAAATTAATCACCAATGAATTTCAATATTGCCACAAAAAATATTAAACTTCCTGAATGGTCCAAATAAAGAAGGAAAAACGATGAATAAATTAATCAACTACCCCAAAATATATATGCAGTAATCTATGCGAAAGGAGCATATCCGATTGGAAAAAAATATGAAATTCAAAACACTCAAATGAATTGCAATACATATTAATACTCGAAACACATCCCCGGATGAAAACAAAATGTTTTCAAATATTATAATAGCAACTGATACGTAAAAGATCCCAGATACGAGACTTGTAATCAGTATTAGATGATCGATACGTACCCAATTGGAGTAATTTTTCAATAATCAAAGGTGTGATCGATCTTTGAAAATTGGAGAATCATAAAGAAAATTCAATGTTGCAAACTTCAAAAAATTGAGTGGGGGAATTAACAACATGCTGAAAATGTCGGTAACTGAGAGTCTAAGACCTAGAAATAGAAGCGTAAAAGAAGAAAATCTCACTGCCACCAGTCCACCATGCACTCGGTCACGGGCTCCCTTCAATCCTTCACACTCGTGATCATGGGCTCTCGGCCACTCGCATATAGAAGAGGAACAAAGCATGAAAACAGAACTCTGACTCCCTTCGGCCTTCACCGTCATCGCGGGCTTGCGGCCACCACCCATTGCCATGGTCATGGGCTCCCTTCATGATCACGATCTCGTCTCGACCACTCGCACAAAGAAGGAAGAAACGAAACGAAAATGAATCAATGCGGGCTACGACGCTGAGACAAAACAAGGAGGAAGAAAATGAAAGAATGAAAGTTGAAATGACATCATTTCATTTTTTGCCCAAACCCGCAAACTCGACGCAAACTCGCGAGTTTATGCTAACTCGCCTAAATCTGCATAAACTCAGCCGATTCCACTGAAAAATGATTCTGCAACCGTTTTAACTCGCGGGGGCTCCGTGGACTTGTAGAATCGTACATTCTATGAGTTAAAACACGATTTTGACAACCATGCTTCTACCAATTGATATTGAGCCCCATCTAAATTAACTTATTGGCAGATTTAAACCTAGATCAATGTCAATTTTAGGCTCCATAAAGGTCTCTTTTAAAATAGATCATTATTGAACAATATTTAATAGCACAGTAAATTATATTGATCTTATTGTTTAATATATATGCATTGACTATTATACCTACTACTTATTTCAAGTATTAGGTGTCAACGAAATTTCGGTAACAAAGAGACATTATTATCACATATTTTAAAATGCAAAAGAATTTGAACAATATTTAATACAATAGTGAATTATTTTAATTTTAATATTAATGTACAATATATTATACCTACTTATTCAAAGTGATATGTGCCAACGAAATTTGTGTAACAAAAAACAACTATTATAATCAAAATAGTTATGGGTAGATATAACATTTATAAATTATATCATTTATTTTATTTGTAAAATTTAAAAATATGTAATTTATATTACATATAAAACAAAAATTAATTATTTACATTTGCTAAAAAAAAATTAAAAGATGACGAAACCTTTTAATTCTCTTATAGTCTAATTTCATACTAAAACAACACCTACACTAATATCATATAAGCTATCAATCAACTCAAGTGCTTATGTGAAAAGCTGTGTCAAAAACCCCAAGGAGAGAGAAAAATCTGCAGCTCCATTAGTCTGAAATGATAATAAAAAATGCAATAAAAATTAGAAACAATTTCTTGACTCTCAACCATTATAGCTTAATATGTTGACCTAAGCAAAGCTTATACCTTCATGTACCTTATCTTCTCAATGTACCTTCATTTATGTCTCTTCATCTAAATATCTTTCATTAACCTTTGTTTTGCATTTCATCAGTTCATATTTCAATTGAAAATAAAGGCTACAATAGACTCCACTACATGTATTGATTAAGTGGGTCAATCTACAAAACAAAATTTCATTAATTGCTACATATTTGTTCCCATTGAGTTTATACACAGCCAATTTTCTAACAATTATAAAGAGATATCTTATCATTTTTGTATCAATAGAAAAATGAATGGCAAAGAAAATAACAATAGAGAGGCTATTGCTTAAACACGAAGAAAAAGGAAAAAATTAAGGGAAAGAAGTGCTGACAAGTATAAATAAATATGTGCAAGTAACCAAAGAACACCACTTTCTAATGTAACTCAATACAAAGGAAGTAGTAGTAACAACAACATTGAATTCACACAAGATCAGTTCACTCAACCAAGTTCAAATTTGGACCATGCATTGCAAAGCAAAAGGACCAGGACTGCAATGCACTATAATGGCCAAAACTTGATTAATAGATTTGTTGTTGTCATTTTGAACCAACCAAGGCTAAACCCATCATGCAACAATACTGATCGAATTTAGATAAAAAAAAAATGCAAAAATTGGATATACAAATCCACAAAGTTCAAGTCAAACTTGTAGCAACAACAATGACAAAACACTGAAAATTGTCACTCATTTGCAGAAACAGAAGGTGACTTTTCTATTTCATTTATTCTACTGTGATTTTTTTTCATATAAAGAAAACATGATTAATTAGTTATAACTTTTGTAAGATAAAAAGCAAATACTAATAAAATATTTCAATTTACTAGATTTTAGTTCAGACAGTGATTCAAGCTTTGAGGATGATGATTTTATTCATGGAAATGCTATTGCCTCTACTTCTAATGTCCACCAAGGTAGTAATGTGACATGAACAACACTTGAAAAATTATATAGAAAATTATAATCTTATTTGTTGATAAAAATGTATCAACCTATTTGGATAGTAGCTAATATGAAATTCTTTTTCATATTTATTGTATTGGATATTATGATATCGATGATCCTATTCATCAATGTAATTATTGCAAAACACTTATGTGATATCAAGAAAGGATGCAAAAGCACAAGCACACCATCACTCTAAATACCATATTTGTTGTGGGAATGGTAAAGTCCAGCTACCATTAACCTCTTTCTTTGCTTCAACATCTGCTATTTGATCAAAATTCAGATGATAGCAAACAATTTTAGCATACCATTAGAGTGCATTACGTTATGTTTTCCTTCACTTGACTTGGGGTAAAGTTGGATCCACATATATATAAAAGTCGGGTTCCACCAACAATAAGATTTCAAGGTGAATCATGTCATAGAATTGGGAGTTTACTACCGATGCCAAAATAGTCCCAAAATTTGCACAACTTTACATCTATGACACATAAAATGAAGTGCAAAATAGGATTCGATCAATGAGGTAAAAATTATAAGCAATTCAAATTTTAAAATTTTATATACATATCAAAGTTTCTTTTAATTTTAATGTTTACTAATTGTTGTAGCAATCAAACCAATGTTGATCTTAAGATTGTCAAAAAACTTTCAAACATGCTGGATAAATACAACACACATGCCCAGTGCTTCAAGCAAGCTCGAGACAAATTGAAACAAGAACCTGCACATAACTTGAAGCTGCAGTTGATTTTTGACATATCAACTAATGACAGAATTTATAATATTCTTAATGTTTCTGAAATAGCGGTTGTGAATGTTGGAGATGTTGACTCAACATCTCATAGGGATATAATATTTGAAAGGCAGTGTAGCAAATTGCATATGATAGATGAATTACATCCAAGCTATTTAGGATTTCAATATCCTCTCTTATTCCCTTATGGAGAAGATGGATACAGATCATATGTGCTACATCATGATTCTCACACTACTCTCACTAAAAGGAACCGGTTGACTATAAGAGAATGACTTTATTTTTGGATACATACTAGAATGAATGAAGCACATACATTAATTAGATCTCGAAGGCTATTTCGACAATTTTTGGTAGACAGTTACATGATGGTGCTTGAGTCATAGAGGTTGTCCTTTATAAGATACAACCAATGTAAACTAAGGTTCTAGTAGAGGAAAACATATAATCTTGCCATCATCAATTGTTGGTGTTCGTCGTTATATGGATCAACTTTGATGTAATGACTATCTGCAACCATGTTGGATTTCCTTATTTGTTTATCACTTTCACGTGTAATCCATATTGGAAAAAATTCAGAGGTTGCTTACTCTATTGAATTTGAAGCCTGTGGATCGACGTGATATTGTTGCTAGAGTTTTCAATATCAAATTTCAAGAGTTATTGACAAATTTGAGAAAGAAACATGTTCTGGACAAATCGATTGCGTGTAATTTTTTTTTAAATCCTAGAACTCTTTGATATTCAATATACATTTCCAATATACCAACATTATAAATCATAACATTTTTTATGCAAATATAAAGTTCTGATATTAAATATTTAAATTAAACAATTAGTGATTTTCAAAGCATAATATATTACACTTATATTTTCAGAGCATATTACATTATACTTTAAAGCTAAACCTGATTATCAAATGCAAAACTCAAAATCTATGAGCTATTGACAAACATAATATGAATTTTGTTTTTATAACTTATGCGTAGTTTTATTTTATTTGCCTTATCTGATGTGAAATTCTTAATTTCATGTGTACACAATGGCAGCTATGAATAGACAAAGAAGTGCTATGTTTTTCTTATATGATTTTGGCGGGACAGACAAGATATTCATGTGGCAAACATTAACATTTGCCCTTAGAAGTAAGCGAGAGATGGTGCTAATTGTTGCATCAAGCGGTATTGCATCTTTACTACTACTAGGTGGAAGGATTGCTTATTCAAAATTTTAAATACCTGTTCCTACTGTTGATAATTCAATATGTAACATCCACCAAGGACGCGAACATGTAGAACTATTAAAATTGGTCAAACTAATCATATGGGATGAAACTCCAATGGCACATAAACACTATTTTGAATAGCTGGACAAAAGTTTGAGAGTATTATAGGTGCTGAAAATAATAGCTTTGTAGTTTTCAAGGGCAAAGTCATTGTATTCGGATGATACTTTCGTTAGATATTGTCTGTCATTCCAAGAGGTGATTGATCAAATATTGTCCATGCAACTATTAACGCATCTTATCTTTGGGATCATTGTCAAGTATTGACTCTAACCAACAATATGCGTTTGGAAAGTTCATCAAACAATATATCTATTCCTTAGCTTAGACTAGTCTCTCAATGGATATTAGATGTTGGGAATGGAAGAATAGTAGAACCAAATGATGATTATGCTTACAATTACTATTGCCATTGTTGATAGCACATATCCTAATTTGTTTACAAATTGAAAAATTGAAGGATTTTTACAATGTAGAACCATTTTCGCTTCTATAATATAAACAATGGACATGATCAATGAATACATTTTGTCAATGGTTGCAGGTAACAACTTCTATTCATTGGTCGATTTATAAAAAATTCATATTTTATCTACCTTTCAATTTTTACTTTACAATTTATTCAAATATGTATTTAATTTGATAATTATTTTCAAGTGCTATTCATATATTTTTACTGATATAGGTGATGAAAAAAAGTATCTGAGTTTACATTCCATTGACATGACTGGCATACAAGACAACCAATATTTCAAGCAATCACCCCTGAGTTTCTTCATTGTCTTAGGACATCAAGGTTACCAAATCATAAAATAAGGCTTAAAGTGGGTACACCTATCATGCTTTTAAGAAATTTAGACAATTCTAAAGGCTTATGCAATCGCACTAGATTAGTTGTCACAAAATTAGCAAACTATGTCATTGAAGCAAAGTTTATGTCAACTGAAAGGGATGAAAATTATGTATACATACCACGAATGTCATTATCACCTTCACAATCTCCTTGGTCATTTAAACTAATTAGGAAAAAATTCCTTATTGTCATATCCTATGCCATGACCAGCAACAAATCTCAGGGACAATCTTTGACAAATGTAGGGCTATACTTACCAAAACTAGTTTTTACCCATGGCCCACTTTATATGGCTATATCTAGAGTTAAAAAAAGGAGTGGACTGAAGATTTTGGTACATATTATGAAAGGAACCCGTTGAAGACAATAACTAATGTTGTCTTCAAAGAAGTCTTTCAAAATCTTTAACAGGTTCATGCTTATTAATTTTAAGAAATTACAATAGCCATATTATATACTCATGGCTAATTATTTTTTAATCTTGCAGCAAATCTCATCCCACCATCACATTTTTTTGCAAGTTCAAGTTTAATACAACTAAAACTTTTTAGATATATACATGCCTAATGAATGATTTTAACCATGATGAGTAACTATATTATGAACCATTACCCTGTTTTACTTTCTATAGATTAACAATCATGGTCATTTGATTAAATACAATAGTCAAAACCTATACCTTCAATTGAATATAAGATTCTTTGTATATAGTTCAATTCTTACTACTTATATTTAAATTGTAGGTAGAATGAATGTTGGACACTCAATTAAAAAGTCACTACATTAACTTTTTTGCAAAATGATAGTTTTTTTTATTTTGAAAGCTTTCTTCACAAGGAACCGATAGCATGTAATAATTTTTTTTGGGTTTTCTCTAGACAATGAAACTAAAAAAAACCTAATTTTATTGTTTTAATCCACACTACAATTGCAAGTTATCACTGCATATAGAAAACAAGCATTGCATACTTCAAATAGTGTTCTTTTACTACCACTAAGGTTTAAAAATATAAATAAGCATATTGTCCATCAATAATACTATTCTATATTATCCTTTTCATGACATTAATTTTCTTTACTGATATCTACGTGATTAGTGAAACTATAAAGTAAGCAACAATTGCTTCAATCATTTTCATGGTATTTCATAACACATTCAAACAAGGTGGCTTATTACTTTAATACTAAACATATCCTACTTAGACCAATTCAATTATGTGTATAAAACCATGTATTTCACATCATTAAAACATTATTTTAATACATTTAAACTATTTCGTACAACTATGGAAACTACAAGTAACCATTTTTTGTTTTGAAAGTTTTTTTTGACAAGGAATCGATAACATGTAACAATTTATTTTGTTTCCTCTAGACAATTAAAGTGAAAAACAACTACTGTTATTGTTTTAATTTCATACTATATGTTGCAGGTTATCACTATATATGGAAAGCAACCATTGCATACTTCAAATAATGTTCTTTTATTGCCACTAAGGTTTGAAAATATAAATAAGCATATTGCACATCAATAATACTATTCTATATTATCCTCAACATGGGTTTCATGACTTTGACTAATTTTCTTTATTGTTATCTAGGAGATTAATGGAACAATGAAGTAAGAAATGATTGCTTCAATTCATATAGATTCAAACAAGGTGGATCATTAATTTAACACTAAATATATTCTACTCATGGACTAATTCAATTTATGTGTATAAAACCATGTATTTCATATCATTAAAATATTATTTTAATACATTTAATTTGATTTATGCATCCACACAAATTGAAAGTTCCTAAATTGAGCGAACAGAGAAAAATGTGTCAGCATTTGACATAATTGGGCAGTATTTTTTTAAGCAAACAATTATGCTCAACATGACCACATCCATTTTAGATTCCTACACACCTCATCAAACATTTCCCACATCAAAAAAGTGCAAGATTGAGCTAAATTTTAACACCAAGTATCACCAAGTTAATTTTTTAAATATATTATTTTTAAATTAAAGTAATTAAATTTTAACATCTATTTTTGGTGTTGATGGATTAGTATGTATTAGATATCATCCATGAAAAAGTGTTTTTTAGGAATGTGAAAAGTGCTAATGAGTGAATGGAATGAATATTTATCAAATGGATTGAATTGAATCAAATTTTTTAAATAAACTTTTGATGAATCAAAATGGATTATTTTTATCTGGTCCATTATGATCTAGATTAAAAATTATCTGATCCATGAATTTTGTCACCCTAACATATAATTATTTATTTATCATAAAAAGTAAAATCTTATTTTGGCCTTTGATTCAGCCTTGTATCTTCTATTTCAAATTTCGAGTTAACATTAATTTGTTATCTCTTGTTGACCATCATCTTTCTTTTTATGCTCTTTGCATGTGTGTGGTTGTGGAACTATTTAGTGTGTTCCACTCTAATAGGCATGGCAATTTGACCCGCAACCATGGACACCTGTCCGAACCTGCCCCGATGTCAAATAGGAAAATTCGAGTTGATTGGTTTCGGGTTCGGGTTTGGTTTTTCCCCGCCTGTTGAATTCGGGGGCAGGGGCGGTTTTTGTAATGCTGATACCCGCCCTGCCCCTGCCCCTGTCCCTAAAATACTCTTGTATATATATAAGAAGTAAACATGAAACCCTAATCACTTATCAGTACTCAGTATTCACTTCTCACTTCTCATTCTCGACCTCCGTTTCTCTCTCACACCACTCACTCACACATCATCATCACACACCGCCATCTCGCACCACTGCCACACACCGTCATCAACTCGTCATACACCGCTGTCACATAGTGCCGTCAACACATTGTTGGTAAGCAATCAAATCTAAATCCTAGTAATTCTCTTGCTACCCAGTAATCATTTTTGTTGTTATTGTCTTCTGGTTATGATAAGTGTGGTTGGGGGAGAAAATGTTAAGCAAGCGAATGATTCTTTGCGTAGAAAATAATAGGCGTTTAGTTTAGTGCCTAGTATTTGTTTGGTACTTTGGTTTTCTGAATGATTTCAAATTTGTCATTTGGGTTTTTTAACTCGATTAACAAGAAATTGTGGCTCGCGACCAATAATTGTGGCATTGTTCTTTGCCTGCTGCTACCACTACCCACAATATGTTCAATGAAAGGCTTGAATGGCTTATTGGACTTGGTTTTGTTTTTGGATTCTTTGAATAGGTTTTAGGAACTATATATTTCAAACTCTAATATAATTTGTGTATAATTCAAAGTGATACCCAAAATTGGTTCTACCATTATTCTCCAGACTATATTCATCCTTATACTTTTATATTATTTAAAAGTATTTAGTTTTAATCCTTCTGTATATAAGTTCTTCAATTAGTTAAAAAAATTCATAAAAGGAAATTAATAATCAAACAATTTTTTTTTTATCTTTTTTAGTTTTAAAGAAAAGTTTTGAAAATCAATTTAACAAACAAGTTTTTCTATTTTCTCATTTTTAAAACAGTTTTCAAAATAAAATTATGGAACAACTATTTTTTAAATTCTCTTTTCAGAAACATATTTCTGGAATTGATTTACAAAATAGTTTTTAAAAACTAAAACTAAATGAAATAGGCCCTAAAGCTCCATTTGTCTGGTTTCAATTGCTTGAATTCATAGTCATTTTCCCATCCTAGCAACATGTTGCGTGTGAAGCTAAAGAAGTAATTTAGTTCATGTTGATTTCATCACAATGTCATTGAATTCTATATTTGCCGCTATCTTCATTGGGGAAATTTAAAGAATCTTAAAAACACTTAACTTACTGGTTTTTAAATCTGCTTACCTCAACTCAAGTTTTTCTATTTTCTCATTTTTAAAACAGTTTTCAAAATAAAATTATGGAACAACTATTTTTTAAATTCTCTTTTCAAAAACAGATTTCTAGAATTGATTTACAAAATACTTTTTAAAAACTGAAAACTAAAACTAAATGAAACAGGCCCTAAAGCTCCATTTGTTTGGTTTCAATTGCTTGAATTCATAGTCATTTTCCCAGCCCAGCAACATGTTGCGTGTGAAGCTAAAGAAGTAATTTAGTTCATGTTGATTTCATCACAATGTCATTGAATTCTATATTTGTTGCTATCTTCATTGGGGAAATTTAAAGAATCTTAAAACACTTAACTTACTGGTTTTTAAATCTGCTGACCTCAACTCAAGTTTGCAACTATTTTGGGAAGAATGCTTACTGGTTATTGGTTAATGTCCATGATGTGTTTAAAATTCCTCTTTTTTTTTGTATATATACATATATGTAGCTTTATGGTTTATCCGGGTGATTATTGATAGAGTGCTTTTAGTTGAGTATTTTTCTATCCTTCTTAGCTTATTTGACATCTCTTGGACCTTTATTTTCCTATTCTAATTTAGTTTTTGGCTTAGGCAAGTAAGTGGACGTAATTGCTAATTGTTGCGTATTTTCGGATTTTTGGCTCACTTGACGTATCTGACTTGTGCAGGACCTGTAAGGTGTTACCAATCTCCGAATGGAGCGTTCTAGGAGTCCCTAGAAAGATAACGAAAAGATATACAAGTTTACTAGAAATAGCCCAAGGCCAATTCTGTCATTTAGAGGGTCATTTTAAGCTTTGAAGTTAGCACCTCTGCACTTGTAATTTTGGGCTGCGAATTTGACTTTCATGGTTGTAAATAACAAATAATTAGATTGTTGGGTTTGTTTGTGACCCATTTAATTTTCAGAACTCAGTCACTATATTTATTAGTGACTTTAGTGAAACTTGAAGAGCACACTTACAATTCAATAAACAAGTTTTACATTTCTTTTCTTTAGTTTTTAGGATCAAAAGCTTGTTCTTCATTTTCTCTCAAGTGTTCTCCATCTTCTTCATTTCCATTTTGCTATTCTTCCATTTTTCTGCACTCATTTCATGGGGCTTTCCTTGGTGATCATCATGGAAGGCTAAATCACTAATCAATCCAAGGATCTAACTCAAGCAAGAGAAGAATCGGAGTTCCGGTTCGGTATTTCGAATTCTACTTGAATGTTCACCTTCTTCTTCAATTTCTATTATGTTTTCATGATTATGAATGAATTTAGGATTGAAAGTGAATTAGGATTATGGATTCATGTCTTAATTTCAAATAATAATCACAAGATTAATTGAATGATAGTTCAGTTAGGGTTGTGGTTTCAATTAATTTAGGAGTATGATCGATTGAACTGCTTCTATTGAGATTGAATGAATGTTCATGATAGAATCAACTTATGAGAATGATGATGATTCAAATTGCTTAGGTTAGTGAATTGGATTGATGCTTTCTAATCTGTTTTACTTTACTCCTTGATAATCTTGTTAATTTTTGCATTGTTCTTTAATTTTAGTTTGTATTCTTGCATGTTTACTTTACGCATACCAACTGTTTGACAAAATCCCCCCTTATTATTACCAATGATTTGAAGCTAGAACCATATTGATCGTGTCTCTGAGTCGACCTAGGTTAATCCTATTCTACAGAATTAGCTTAATAAAATTGTTTTTGATGCGTCTCGACAAAGCAATATCAATTATGCAAGTGATATGATGGAAAATGGCACTACCCACTTGGAGGAATGAAAAATGATTGAAGAATTAGGAGTTATATTTGAGATTTATTTTCAAGCAATGAACACTACATGTGATGTTGAAATTTTATTCTAATTACATACATTTGAAACTTGGCTTCGTCAATATTTTAGCTATGGTTATTGTTTTTTTATTAAATTTTTAACAATGATTTTATAAGTGCATTTCAGGGGCGGGGGCGAGGCGAGAAAAATCGATCCCCATCAGGGGTGGGGATGGGGGCAAATTTTTGACCCTCGCCGGTTTTCGGGGGCGAGGGCGGTATACACAAAAATCACCCCCGACCGCCCTCGTTGTCATGCTTACACTCTGATTTGATTTTTTAACTTTTAAAGAAATTTAACAATTTTTACAATTTTTAAACAATTTATTTATTGTTTTAAAAATGAAAAAATAATTTTCAAAAATCTTAAAGGATCATGTGCTTAGTTTTTTGTACTATTTTTTTATTATCTTTAAATGATTTTTTTCAGTAAATTTATCCAAACAAAAATGTATTTTTAACAAGTTTTAATTATTTTTAATTTGAAAAGACTTTTGAACATATAATAAGCTCCTTGAATTAACTTATAAGTTACTTTAGTAAAATTAGTTGAAAACTTATAAACTATAAGTTTGGAGTTAAAAACTGAAAACTTATACGTTAATTAATTTAATTTTCAAAACATAAAAGAACATATTTAATATTTCTAATATTTAAATTTATTTTTAATAATTTTTCATCTTAAGAAGTAAGACAATAGTTTTATTTTGTAAAAAAAATAACAAAGACTTTGTGATTTTACTCATGTTGTTTAAAATCAAAATTTTAATAAAGTAATATTGTCTTAAATCAAATTTTCATATTAACTATGTTAGTTTCAATTTAACAAAAAGGACCACCTACTTGAACTATTTTAAAAAATTAGAGTCTATAAAAAAATTGGAGGATTTGGACCATTTCAGATTTTTAATGTTTGGCAAATTAATTTATTTCAAATAATTCAATGACCATACTCGTAATTAAGACTAAAATCAATAAAACATTAATGTATCATATGCATAATTAATATTTTTAAGTTTATAAAATATATTTTTATATAAGAAAATATTTGGTTTTACTCATGTATTACATTAATGTTGGAATAATAATAATCATCATTATCATCATATTTAAATATCAATTAAATCTTACATTTCGTAATCATAATGAATTTAGAAAATTATATCTCATATTATAATTATTCTCAATCATGTGCTAATTAAATATTGAAAATAAATCCATTATATTTATTTCGTTGACAGTCTATTAGTATGTAGAACATATAGAAATCTATCTAATTAGTGATAATTACATATTACTTCCATCAGACTTAATTATAAGGGGAAAAAAGGTTTTGTGAGCTCAAATATGATTAATTTCATCCTATTTAATAATGTTGTCTTAAAAGTATCCTTCAATTAATTAAAATTTTGTTTTCAACTACTCATTTTAATCTTTTATATCAAATTCATATGAATAACACTTTAGAAAAAAAATATTTTATATTTTTTATCTAGATCACAAATATTTTGTATTGGAGATGCATAAGATCAATATAGGAAACAAAGATCTTCCTTTGAGTATTTATCTCAAGTGGACACCTAACAAAGTTTATTTTTAAACATGGTTAGTAAAATTAATTGATATTAATTAATTTTCTTAATTAGCCCAAAGGTTCGTTAATTTTTCTAATATTTGATTCCCAAGATAATAATAATATTTTAAACACTATCAAACTTGTACAACATGTGATACCAGAAGTTTAAAACTCGGATCGACCTGGTCAGACCGGTAGAACCGCGAACTAATGGTTGGACTTGGTTGAGTCATAAGTTCAATCGGCTACGCTATTGATCAGGAGCTACCCAGATTGACCTAGCCGGGTTTATGGTTGATTTTTTTAATCACTTTTTTTTTCACTTTTTTTTTATTTTTCATTTTTTTGTGATTTTGAGTTAAATTGATATTTTCATTTCTTGTTGAATATTTTTTGTGGCCACAATTGCATTTTTTGTTTAGTTAAATTGATTTAGAAGTAGTCACAATTGTGGTTGAGTTGCAGGTGAAATTGTGATACTGAATCATTTTTAAAAATTGTGGTTTGAAACTTTTGATTGATTTTTTTATATTTTATAATCTACATTGATATGATATGATTATGTTTTATTTTAGTGTGAATATTGATATATACTGTCATTGATGCATTTGATGTTAAATATTAGATAATAGTCATTTTTTAACTTGTGTTCTTTATATTTTATTTGTGTTTTTAAGACTTTTGAATTTCAATGCACCAGAAGAAAGATTTTAAGATAGGTATAAAATTTTTATACATTTTTTATTATAGACCGAATCATGCATGTTAATTAGTGATCCACCAATTCGACCATTGACCCATTAACCCAGTACCATGATCTGGTCAGTCATCGGGTCGATTTTTAAAACTATGTGTGATACACACAATTATTTTTACCAAAAAATATGCAAACATCATTTTATGTATCTATCTCTTTTTATGATATCATTTATTACATTTCAAGTGTGTCTCTCTCCTATCTCTTTTCTATCCTGGTTGTAAATTTTGTATAGAAATGATGAATGAAGCAATAATTAAATGTTAATAAATTAAGAAATAATACATGTATAACAAAGTGTACAACCAAAAGAGAGAAAGAGAGGAAAAAATTATAAATTTAAATTTAAAATGTAATAAATGGTAGGATGAAGGAGAGATGAACATTTATAAAATGTAATCTTGTATAAATTATTACATGAATTGTTGTAGGAAAATAATTATTTAATAAATGCTTGAATTCAAATGTTTGTTAATGACATTATTAAAATCCACTATCCTTCCTGAAGTAAGTAATAATAAATTGTACATTTAAATCCACTATCTATTAAATGTTCAATTAATTAATATGATTTATTTAAAAATTTAAAAATAAAAAATATTTTTATAATTTAAATTTATAAATTTAATAAATGAATGCATATTAATCAATTAATGTATGCATCAATTTAGATATTCATTAATGACACCATTAAAACTCATTATCCTTCCTCAAATACCTAATAATAAATGTACATTTGAAAACCACTATCTATTTAAATTTCCAGTAATTAATATGATT
>PYAF01001376.1:376572-403567 GCA_007407185.1 Glycine tomentella | reverse complement strand
TAAAAATTATTCTTGAAATTGAAATTTATAAATGTAATTAATGTATACATAATAATAAATTAATGAATACTTGAATTCAAATATTCATTAATGACAACGTTAAAATTCATTATCGTTTCTTGAACACATATAATAAATGTGCATTTAATATCCACCATCTATTAAATGTCAACTAATTAATATGATTTATTAAAAAATTACAAAAATTATTTTTAAAACTTTAATATATAAATGTAATAAATGCATACATAATAATCAATTAGTAAATGCATGAATTCAAATAATCATTAAATAACACAATTAAAATCTATTATCATTCCTCCAATTCATATAATAAATATGCATTTAAAATTCATTATCTGTTAAATGATCATCTAATTAATATGATTCATTCAAGAATATCTTTTTAAAATTTAAATTATTAAATGTAATAAATACATGCAAATAAGCTTTGGAGGCATTATTTGTATGGTTCTAGGTATAAGGTCTTTAGTGATTACAAGAGCCTCAGGTACCTGTTTGAGCATAAAGAGTTGAGCATGAGACAGAGGAGATGTTTGGAGTTCCATAAGGACTACGACTTTGAGCTTAGTTGTCACCCATGTAAAGCTAATGTAGTGACTAATGCCTTGAGTATGAAATCCTTGCATACATTTGCATTGATGATTTTGGAGTTGAACCTCATAGAATAGTTTAGAGACACGAGCCTTGTGTGTGAGGTTACCCCTTAGAGCTTAAGGTTGGGTGTGTTGAAAGCAACCAGTGGATTGATAGATGAGATTAGAGGAGGTCAGAGATTAGATCCTTTTCTGTCAGCCCAATTAGAGAATATAGCCCAAGGAAAGGAAAGTTGTTTTAGTTTAGGACAAGATGAAGTTTTGAAACTCCATGATAGGATTTGTGTGCCTAGTATTCCTTAGCTTAGAAAGATGATCCTTGAGGAAGGACATAGAAGTAGATTGAGTATTCATCCCAAAGCGACAAAGATGTATCAAGACCTCCAAAAGATATTATAGTGGCCTGGTATATAGAAAGAGGTAGCCGAGTCTGTGTATGCATGTCTAGTGTGTCGAAAAGCTAAGGTAGAACACAAAAAACCCCGAGGTCTGTTATAACCTTTGAGCATTCTTGAATTGAAGTGGGATAGTATATCCATGGACTTTGTGACGAATTTGCCTAGAACCCCTATATTTGATCTGGGTTATATAGTGGACAAATTGACAAAGTCTGCTCACTTTATACCAATGAACATCAAGTATCACTTAGATAAGTTGATCCTCGAAGCAGGCATAACTGATTTTTGAGGTCTCGAAAAAGGCTATCTATGGAGGGTTTTTGATCGGTAGAAGATTTTGACCAGTGGAGGATTTTGATTAACAAGTATGTTGAGTGAAGTACCACCGAGTGAAGTGTCATAGTGTGATAGCCGTCGAGAAGTAAAAAATCAGGGATGTTACAAATAGTATTGATCAATATGGTGTGGTTCGAGGACGAACTCGACAAAAGTTAGTGGACATGTAACACCCCGATAAATCATACTAGAAAGAGAGGGATCCAAAAGCCTGTGAAGGGTATGAGACTATACAATTAATGATGCGTAAAAGAATTAGTTGGTACTACCTATGCCAACAAGAAACATATATTTTTTGGTAGCTCATCACTAAAGAACTTCATAGTTAAGCGTGCTTGACTTGGAGTCGTTATGGGATGAGTGACCTTCTGGAAAGTTTCTCGGGAAACGTGTGAGTGAGGACAAAACAAGCTGAAAAGTCTTGTGTTGGTTTGTGGGGTCAGTCATTGATCCTAGAAGCAGGCAAGCTATTTTCAAGGTCTTGAAAAGGGTTACCTACGAAGGATTCTGACCGGTTGAGGGTTCTGACCAACAAGGATGTTGAGTGAAGTTCCTTAGTGTGAGAGCCACCAAAAAGTCATGAATCAGGGGTGTTACAAATGACACCATTAAAATCCATTGTCTTTCCTTCAATAAGAGGCTAGACCTAGAAGGATCAAGCTTGGTTGAGGATTCATGTTAATGTTTTTCTTTTTGGGTAGCTGAGTCCTGGTTCTATGTGCTCCAATATACATTAATTTTAGATTCTAAAAGCTTTTGACCTAGAAGGACGCGCAAGGAAAGCTCCGAAGAGCTTGCAAGGGGATTGACATTGCTTCCAATGCTGAACTTATGGACACCATCATTTATGTAGAAATTGCGTATAAAAGAGGCTAGACCAACTTTTGGTTAGAGTGTTATGATTCCTCTCTAGTTATCAAAGCCATTTCTTCTCCATAGATCGTTCCTTGGATTATTAGGAATAGATGGAGAAACTATATAGAGTTCACTAGTAGGATGACTTTTATACGCTCTCATGTTTATGGTGAAGACAATAGTTATGCAGATAAGCTTGCCTTATATGGTATAGGTACATAATTTGGTTAGGTGGTACAATATTCGTAGTTTTATTAAGGAAAATATTTTAGGACTAGATTTGGGCTTCCCAACTTTAGGTTCTTATAACTTCTTCATGGGTCAAGTGTATGTCCTCCCATGCCTTTTGTTTTCTATTTTGTCTTAATATATTCTTGGCGTGTCACTCTTGCGTGCCAATTTTATTATAAAAAAAAACTCAGTTAATGTTTGTTATAGTTATTTCTTGTTTGGTTATCATCTTTCCTTTTATGTTCTTTGTAGGTATGTGGTTGCAAAGTGAAAACTGTAGTATTGAAGGCCTTTGTTTTGCATCACGTTTTAGCATTAGAGATAGTGAGTGAGAAGTTGTGTATGATAACTAGTTACTAGTGTTGTTTTATTGTTATTATTATTCAACTAGTGCTGATGTTTTAGTTTTAAGAGAGATTGAATAGTTTACATGACCTGTAAACCTATGCATATGGAATTCAATAAAAATAGTTAAACTCCGCCTTTGTTATCCAAGTTGAATTGGTCCAGTGAATATAATATTAGTAGTGGTGTCATCTTGAAGAGTGGTGAATATGTTGATTAAGAGCCTGACCATCATCATTATATTGGTTACAATGAAATCAGAAGTAAATATGGTAATTTTCACAGTGGTCAAGAGAGTGGCATGAAGAGTGAATATGGTTACTATAATAGTGGTTACACCATGAAGAGAAGTGAGGATGCTGAGTATCACCATGGTTATAATGACTTTGGCCATGGCCATGGCCATAGAAATGAAAATGATGTACCAGACTATGATAATCACTTTGGATGTGATTATGTAGGCTAGAATGACAATGATTAAGATCTTCAACTACTGCTTTTAAGTGAGTTTTTTTTTTTATATATATAATATAAATAAAATAAATATTTACCTAAATAATACAAGTGTAAAATTATTTACATAAATGAAACATAATATTGCTCGCATCAACGTGCACAATGTTTATTTTTTTTACCTTAGTTTAGAAATCAATTCTCCAAGAACCAATTTCTAAACTAAGGTCTTCTCTTTTACATGTTCCGATTTCTAAACGTGATTTTTTAAAAACTCAGTTTACAAATCGTTTTCTCTAAATGAGTATTTTTTGTTTTAAATTTTTTTATTTGTTTATATATAATATAACGCAAAAAAAATAATATTAGGTAGTTATTTTTATTTAGGAAATTTAATTAAGTACGTAAATAATATTATTTTTATTGAACTTTTTTTAAAAAAAATGAGTGATAAAAAATTTCAATTAAAAAATAGAAAGACTAAAATCTTATATTTGAAAAATATGAATAGGAAAATAAACATATTTTTATTTCTTATATATGTATTTGTAGTAGTTTTACCAAAAACACAATAGCAACTAACAATAGTGACTAAAATCCCATAAAAATTACTCGCATAAAAATTATATAATATTTTGATACCGAAACAAAAAATAAAATAAAAGAAATAGAGTCAAAATACTAAATAAACCAAAAACAATTCATAATTAATAAATAAGAGATAATCTAGAATTGAAATCCTTTGTATTTTCATTTTATTTGATTATTATAAAATACATAATTGAAATTAAAAAAACATATTTATCCAACATGTTGAATTGAACTAAAATATTTAAATTACAAAATATATATAAAGTTACAAACAATCAACCAAAATATTTAAAGTTGAAACAATACAATACAACAAAATTTTTAAAGTATGAAGAATATGACATAAATTTAATGTTATTGGCTTGAGCCTACATGGTGGGGGCAATTGTTCTTCGAATGACCTATGATGTGACACATGGAACATCGCTTTGGTTGACCCGATTCTTGGATATCCATTTCGGTGTGTATACGATAGGAGACAGGATGATCCTTAGAATTTCTTTTATCTCTAGGTCGGGGCAAATTATTGGCTCGTGACATGGTGACCAATACGATTTGTTGCGAATTCTTCAAACAATCATCTGTATACGTTGGAGACCCTTTCTAATGTATACACAGAATGTATGTAGTTCCTGTACTCATGGTGAGCATGCTTACAAGCAAGAACAACATGAGAACAAGGCATGTGCAAATTTTGAATTTGCTACAGTCACAACATCTTTCATCCAGCCTGACCATGAAATTTCCAGCGGGCCGAACCTCTCTCGGGTTAATTGTTTCCTAGACCAAGAATCCTATGCTGCATCAATCGAACTCAAGAACAATGTGAGTGTTTGCCTTTCTCTATGCGTCTTCCATGGCCTTGTTTAGTACTTACGTATAAACTTGGCCATATGAAAGCATTGTTGTGACTTCTCTCCCTCTTTGGTTGAACAATGCATTACACCTTATATATGTTGATTTTACTAGCGCACTTATTGGTGGTCATGTGCCCCCATCGTCGACCACCATCCCATGCGAGAGTCTTATTTTCTTGCGCAATCTCACCGAGCCAATTAATTGTTTGATCACCATCTGCTTCCTCCCTCAGATTGTTGTGGTAGTGATTGAATGTAGGTTGTATCCTTACATATGCTGAGTAGTTATAAACATACAATTTCAATATTTTGAATAATACAAATTAAGTGATATTTAATATGAAGAGAAAGCTTGACACTCACCCATATTGATAATTAGTTTTTTGATGTCATTGTTCTTGAACCTCCTCATGTAATTCTATGCAATGTGTCAAATGCAAACCATATGCAAAAGCATTTGTGTCGTCCACCCACAATCATGTCTTGAGTAGATATTTTTTATTGATTTGTGCCTGTCTAAAATCAAACATAGACCATGTTGTGGGGGACATGCCTTTTTAAATTTTTTAGGAAGAAGACTCATGCTTCTGTTGTTTCACCCTCGACAACGGCAAAGACCATTAGAAGGATTTTATTGTTTTCATCTTGTAGGACTGCCACAAGAAGGTTCCCCTTGTACTTACCATACAACCATGTTCCATCGACTTGCACCTCGGGCTTGCAATATTGAAACCCATCCATACACGGTTTGAAACTCCAAAACAAACTATCGAATTTCACAAAACTCTATACTATTTGACCTCCTTATGGTAACATTGGCAGTGTTTCCTTCTCCACGACCACACTAGGAAGAAATTGCTGCATAGCTTGCAACAATCTTGGTAAATTGTGGAACGATCTTTCCCAGTTGCCATAGATGTTTTCAATGGCCTTTTGTTTTTCCAACCATGCTTTCTGGTACGTGGTGCTATATCCTTTAGTGTTTTTGATGTGTGCAATCAAGGTTGGCACCGAAGTTAATGGGTCATTTTCAATCAACGTGTGGATGCTTTTACTGATGAGTAGATTTGCATGATCTTGTGAGATTGATGGATTTAAACATGTATGAGGTTCACATTGTTGGATATAGGGGGAGCAACATGAAGAATGAAACCTATGACTTAGAAGATTATTTTGAGCTTTTCACATGCCTTGAAGATTGTAATTCAAATGAAATGTAGGAGAAGACAATCTTTTGATCCTTGCATTGCATTCACATACTCATTAAATGCTTAAATGATTTTCATTAAAACATCAAAGATACACACTATTTGAAAAAGGATTTAATTGAGTAATGTTTTTGGAAAAATATAATTTTACTCTTTTAATCGATTACATAGCAAATTAATCGATTATTCAGTTCATGTTTAAATCTGGAAAAGCTTTTATGAACATTTTAATCGATTACACATCGGATTAATCGATTATATGGCTCGTATTTGAAACTGGAAAGCTTTGATGAATGCTTTAATCGATTACACATTTCTTGTAATTGATTACATAGTGTAAAATGTATTTTGTGCCTTGCTGTGATAATCGATTACCATTATTCGTAATCAATTACATAGGTCATTGGAAAAAGCTTGCTTTGCTGCTTTAATCGATTGTTGAAATTCGTAATCGATTACACATGTTATTTTCTGAAATAACACTTTTCTGATTTAATCGATTACAGCTCCGTTTAATAGATTATTTTGTTCATTGTTGAAACCCAGAATGTGCCTTGAACACTTTAATCGATTAAGTGACAATTTAATCAATTACATATGCGTTTTAATCAATTATTTAGCACGTGCAATCGATTACAGGTTGTTACAAAATTCTGTTATAAATAGAAGGAAGGCTTGACTTGTTTTTTGACTTGAACACTTCGTATTTTTTGAGCATACACAAGCCTTCTAAGAGTTTAAAAGTGATTTTCTGGGTTTACTAACTTCTTGTCTCACTTTAATCATTATGAGCTTTGAATGATGTTTTGGGCAAGAAACTTCAAGAGTTTAATGGAGAGCATGTTCTGAAATTCTATTTTTTGCTATTCAACCTTGACTGGTAATTCATATGCATTCACATTCATTGGATCATCAGGTTGTTTCTCTCCATAATCTTTGGTTGTAATTTCGTTTTGGAATTTCTGTTATTTGATGCTATTGTAAGTGGTTTCTTGAAGCTTTGGCTAGAGTAGTGTTCTCTGGGTAAGAAGAGAGTAGTGTTCTCTAGTTCTTGTTCATTAAAAGTCTAATAGGGTTTTAGATTTCTATTCTTTATCTAGTGTTGATAAAGAGAGGTTGTTGTAAAGCTTGTAAGAATAGAAATTTATAATAGTGGAACTCTAATCTAGTGTTGATTAGAAGAAACTGAATGTAGCTTCTGTTGTGAAGTGAACCAGTATAAATTGCTTGTGTTGATTTTCTTTATCTCTATCTCTACAAGTCATCTTGTTCATTTGTTCTTGGTTTCATTATTATTATCCAACAAGTTCTGTTTTAAGCTATTGGTTTCTTGAGCTGAGTAATTTGATTGAGTAAAAACATACTTGGTTTAAAAGTGATTAAGATCCTTCAACTCTGATTTGATAAATAAATTTTAAAAGACCAAGTTTAAACCAATTCACCCCCCTCTTGGTTATTGTGGGTATTACTATTGTTTTCAATTGGTATCAAGAGCAGGTTCTTGAGTGTTATTCAAAATCACTATCTTTCTTTAAAAAGAAAATGAATACCACACAAATTACCTTCAAGGAAGGTGTCTCCCTCAATCGTCCTCCAATGTTTAAAGGAGAGCACTTTAGTTTTTGGAAAAATGGAATGAAAATCTTTATTCAGTCAAATGACCCAGGTGCTTGGAATGCTATATAAAAAGGTCCTGTGATCCCTATAAAAACTGTTGGTAATGATATGATTCCCAAAGAATGGGATGAAATGATAGATGCTGAAAAGAGAGTTGTCCAATATGATTTTAAAGCTAAGAATATAATTACTTTTGCACTTTCCTCTGATGAATTCTTTAGAACAGTTAGGTGCACAAGTGCAAAGGAGATGTGGGAAACGCTGGAGATAACTCATGAAGGTACAAATAAAGTAAGAAGATCAAGAAAACATGTCTTAATCCATGAGTATGAAATGTTCAAGATGAACACCACTAAAAGCATTTCTTAGCTTCAAACAAGATTCACTCATATAGTTAATCATCTTTTTGGTCTTGGCAAGATCTTTGATGCTGAAGAGTTAAACATCAAAATCTTGAAGTGTCTCACAAGACCATGGCAACCAAAGGTGACAACAACCAAAGAATCAAAAGATCTATCCAAAATGTCCGTGGCTGCACTATTTGGTAAGCTTCTTGAGTATGAACTTGAAATGTCACAACTAACCAATACAAAAGATGCAAAGAAGAAACACAAAAGCATAGCCTTGAATGCTGCATCCTCAAAGGTTGAAAAAGTGGAAGACTCAAGTGAAGAAGATGAAGAGGACAACATGAATTTAATTGTCAAAAAGTTCAGCAAGCTCTTGAGAAGAAACAAGAACAGAAAATTCACAAAGAACAACAGCAACAACAACAACAACAACAACAACAACAAAAGGAGTGACAACAACTTCGCTTGCTTTGAATGTGGAAAGCTTGGCCACATCAAATCGAATGCTCTATTTTTTTGAAAAAGCAACAAGGTGAAAATAAGATGAAGAAGGATGGAAAGTCTAAGAGGGCCTAAATAGCTTAGGAAGATAATAAGTCAACAACTTCTGAATCCTCAACTTAAAATGAAGAAGCAAATATGTGTCTCACTTCCACAACCAATGAAGATGATGATCTCTCAATTGTTGAAACTGAGGTAAGTTCTAAACTTGATCAAGTTATTGATGCTTTTCAAGAAATGCATGAAGAGGTCCAAAAGCTTGCAAAATCCAATAAGCTAAAAGGAAATCTTAGATGGCATGTTGCAAAAATTACAGAATTGCAAACTGAAATTTGCAACTTGAAAGAAGAAAATGAAAAACTTGTTTCAAGTTACAAAATGAATGGATGTGTATGTGCTTCTTCTTCATCTAATGTTGACAAATATAATATGTTGCAAAAGGATTTTGATGATTACAAAAGAAGTGAAGCAGAAACATACATGTTACTCTTATCTAAGAATAGTGATTTAATTGATCTTTTGAGAAAGCTTTACAAAGGTAATGCAACTTGGCTGAAATGTTGAGTGTGCAGAAATATGTTGGAGATACTTTTGGCTTGGGTTACAAAGAAGGCTCAAAGTCTTTTGGCAAAACTGTATTTGTACCACCAAAACAGAAGAATCAAAAGAATTTCAATAACTCAAAGATCAATCAAAATGCTTACTTGAGGAATTCATCAAAATCTGTAACATGCAACTATTGTATGATGAAAGGACATACATCTTATAAATGCTATGCTAGGAGATTCTATGTGCCTAATGGAGATTGTATTTGGGTGCAAAAGACGAAGAAATTAGCTAACCCCTATGGACCCAATCTCAATTGGGTACCTTCCTCTATAAATCGATTTGAATTTTGCAAGTATGTCTAAGAGCAAAATCTTCATTATGGTATCTTGATAGTGGATGCTCTAGACATATGACTGGTGACATGTCAATACTCACAAATTTGACTCTTAAATATGGAGGATTTGTCACCTATGGAGATAACAACAAAGGGAAGATCATTGGAGAAGGCAATATAGGATACAACTTCAAAACCAAAATCAGAAATGTTCTTTATGTGGAAGGTTTGAAGCATAATCTCCTAAGTATAAGCCAACTCTGTCAAAAAGGGTTCAAAGTGTCATTCAATGACAATTGTTGCATGATATGTGATGGACAAAGTGGTGAGGTGATTCACATAGGTAAAAGAAAAGGTAATATCTATTTACTCTTCATAAATCATGCATTCTTTCACAACACTTCTTGCCTAATAAGCAAAATTGATGAATCGTGGCTATGGCATAGAAAGGCAAGTCACATTAACATGCATCATATGAACAAGCTAATTAAAAAGGATTTAGTTATTGGCTTATCCAAACTCAAGTTTGAAAAGGACAAATTATGTGATGCTTGTCAAAAGGGGAAACAAACAAAAAAATCTTTTCAAAGTAAAAATGTTGTTTCCACTTCAAGACCTCTTGAATTACTTCACATAGATTTGTTTGGTCCTTCTAGAACTATGAGTTTAGGAGGTAATTATTATGGGCTTGTCATTGTAGATGATTACTCTAGATTCACATGGACTATGTTTTTGAAATCTAAGAGTGATGCTTTCAATGCTTTTAGAAAACTAGCCAAACTTGCTCAAAATGAAAAGGGAAGCAAAATTATCTCAATAAGAAGTGATCATGGTGGAGAATTCCAAAATGAACATTTTGAAAAATTCTGTGAAGAAAATGAAATTAACCACAATTTTTCAGTTCTAAGAACACCTCAACAAAATGGTGTTGTGGAGAGAAAAAATGGATCCCTTGAAGAAGGTGCAAGAACTCTTCTTAATGAGACAAATTTGTCTAAACATTTTTGGGCTGATGCTATAAGTACAGTTTGCTACACTTTGAATAGATTGCTAATAAGGCCTTTTTGAAGAAAACTCCTTATAAACTATACAAAGGTAGAAAACCAAACATTTCTCATTTGATAACATTTGGCAGCAAGTGTTTTGTTTTAAATAATGGTAAAGAATCACTTGAAAAGTTTGATGCTAAAGCTGATGAAGCCATTTTTCTTGGATATTCATTACATAGTAAAGCATATAGAGTTTTCAATAAAAGAACCTTGTGCATGGATGAATCTGTACATGTGATTTGTGATGAATCTAATCCCTCCAAGGAGGAAAAAAAGTGTGATGTAGATGCAGTTCCTTCGGAGGAGTTTATCCAGCTTAATGATTCCATGAATAAAGAAAAAGAAGAACCAAGTGCTGAAACAAAACCATCAACACCAGTCCAAGAGCCAAAAGATTGGAGAACTACAAAAGATCTCTCACTTGACAATATCATTGGTGAAGTATCAAAGGGGGTATCTATTAGATCTTCATTAAGAAATCTCTGTTGTAATATGACTTTTGTTTCACAAATAGAACCTAAGAATATTGATCAAGCCTTAATTGATGAATATTGGATGCATGCCATGCATGATGAGTTGAATTAGTTCAAGGGAAATGAAGTTTGGGAACTTGTTCCTAGACCTTCTTCTCTCAAACCTATTGGCACTAAATGAGTTTTTAGAAACAAACTTGATGAGAGTGGAATCATAGTCAAAAACAAAACTAGATTGGTTGCAAAATGTTACAACCAAGAAGAAGGCATTGACTATGAGGAAACCTATGCTCCAGTTGCAAGATTGGAGGCCATTAGGTTATTGTTTGCATATGCATGTTTAGTGGATTTTAAACTTTTTCAAATGGATGTTAAAAGTGCTTTCTTAAATGGTTATATTGAGGAAGATATATATGTGGAACAATCTCCTGGTTTTACTGATTTCAAACATCCAACCCATGTTTTTAAACTTAAAAAGACTCTTTATGGTTAAAAACAAGCTTCAAAATCTTGGTATGAAAGATTAAGCAAATTTATGCTTGAACAATCTTTCACAAGAGGACATGTTGATAAAACCTTGTTCATCAAAAGACAAAAGAATGATATCTTATTGGTTCAAGTATATGTTGATGATATAATCTTTGGTTCAACTAATCAATTGTTGTGCAAAGAATTTTCTATCTCTATGCATAATGAGTTTGAAATGTCAATGATGGGACAATTAACATTCTTTCTTGGACTTCAAGTGAAGCAAATGAAGAATGGAACATTTCTAAATCAAGCCAAGTATTGCGTTGAAGTGATCAAAAAGTTGGAAATGGAGAAAAACAAAGATGTTGCTACTCCAATGGCAACATCAACCTATCTTGATTCAAATGAAAAAGGAAAGAAGGCTGACGAGTCAAAATTTAGAGGAATGATTGAATCCTTATTGTATTTGACAGCTAGTAGACCAGATATTATGCTGAGTGTGTGCTTGTGTGCAAGATATCAAGCAAATCCTAAAGAATCACACCTTACTGCAGTCAAAAGAATCCTCAAATATCTCAAGTCAACACCAAAAGTTAGTCTTTGGTATCCTAAAGGTGCATCAATTAATATAGTTGGTTATTCTGATTCTGACTTTGCAAGGTGCAAGTTGGATAGAAAAAGCACTAGTGAAACTTGTCATCTACTGGAAAGTTCATTGATCTCATGGCATTGCAGGAAACAATCTTTTGTTGCTTTATCAACAGTTGAAGCTGAATACATCTCTGCTAAAAGTTGTTGTGCTCAAAGCCTATGGCTAAAGCAACAATTACAAGATTTTGGTTTAGAATTAAAGGAAATACCTCTGCTATGTGACAACACAAGTGCTATCAATATTTCCAAGAATCCAATAATGTACTTAAGGACCAAACACATTGAGATAAGGCATCATTTCCTTAGAGATCACATCCAAAAAGGTAATATCAAAATTGATTTCATTGATACTAACAATCAATTGGCTGATATATTCACTAAACTTTTGGCTAGAGATAGATTCTATACTCTTAGAAACATGCTAGGTATCTTGGATGAATCTAATTTTTATTAGCATGATTGTTGTGTGCTTATCTATGTGAAATAGCTTCATACTTGTTCCATCATCACATGTGCTTTCAATTTCCAAGTTGTGTTGCATAAAACACTGTTCATTCTGATGTTTTCACTGTAATAATCGATTAGAGCACGAATTAATCGATTAAATGAACTTAAAACATGACTCAGAACAACATTTGTGCTTATGTAATCGATTACACAAGCAAAACAATCGATTATTCTTCATAGAAAAATATTTCCAGAAAATGAATTTCTCTGCAATAATCAATTAAGCCACAGATTAATCGATTACACAGTATAAAAATCCTTTTACAAAATTTAAATTCACTGGAATAATCGATTACAATGAATGGTAATCGATTAAATTGCTTGAGAAACTGTTTCAAAAATTCAAATCCTTCTGGAATAATCGATTACAAATTGAATTAATCGATTACACAAGCTTCAAATTGATTTTGTATTTCAAATTTCTTTGTAATAATCGATTACATAAGAAAAAAAATCGATTACACTTCATCTTCGTTAACTGGATTTCACTGAAATAATCGATTACATGACGAATTAATCGATTACAGCTTCTGCAGAAACTAATTTTGCCTACAAATTAATCGATTACATGAGAATATAATCGATTGTTCATGGAGTTACTGCAGAATCTGCTAGATTTTCTTGAAAATTGTAACTGCCCAACTGCCACTTAATTCAAATTTGAATCTTCTGTGCCTTAATGATAGTGGGTTAATTCGTATTAATTGTTCCTAATTTCAAATTTTGAATCTTTGGAGCCCAAACTCTTCTATAAATACAGCCCTTGTTGAAGGAAGAAATCACACCATTCTCATCTTCTTTCTTAAAATACTACTGTATTCTTCTTCCTTATGATTTTAGAAACTCTACCCAGATTGTCTCTCATCAACCTTTAGTCATGTTTAGATCTAAGAGAGTCAAAACCTCCAAAAGAAAGCCTAGTGAAACCTCTAACCCTACTGTCAATAGGCTAGATCACTGGTTTCCTAATGAGAGAGACAAGATGACCTACCTTCAGTTCAATGCCACCAAATTAATCTGTCCTCCCAAACACCTTGAACTTGACTGGTTCATTAGGGAAGGTTTTCAATTCCTTGCTTTTCTTGAAACCCGGGGTTTGAGAAAGTTTGTTGAGATGAAGGGTACATTTTACACTGAATTAGTAAAGGTGTTCTACAACTGTGTTAAAGGTTCCATGGATGGGACTCTTCTGTCCCAAGTGAATGGAGTAGCCATGGAAATTACTCCAGAAGTTTGGGAAGCAGTGGTTGGAATTTCCTTTGAAGGGGAAAGGAAATTTGAAGAAGAGGCTGAGGGATATAATAGGGTTGAGGCCTATAGGGGGATGCTTCTTGATCCCCAAATGAGGCTGAAGCTTAGGCTAAGCATTGGTCCAATGACCCATGAAGACAGACTCCTCCACTACATAATCACTTACATCCTCACCCTAGAACCACCAACCATGCCCAAGCCACTGATGATGACCTGCAACTTGTGTATGGTCTCAAGAATTCAATTCAGATGAATTGGATTCTTATTCTTTAGGAGATAATGCTTAAGTCCAAAAGGTTAATGAATTACCCATTTCCTTATTATGTGCTTGTTTCCAGGTTCATTGATTATTTTAATATAGATGTCTCTAATGAGGTTGTTGACAATACAAACTCAAGCAACAACCTCATCAAGGAGAAACATCTCACAAAGCTAGGGATGGTCAAAACTCCTCAAGGATGGCAAATGGCTGGCCAACAAATCCTTGTTGCTGCTGTTGGAAATGAAGAAGAAGCTGATGAAGAAGGCCCTGCTCAACCATCTTACAGTCCATTTGAATCTCTTATGATTCAAAAGATGGATGGATTACTATCCCTACATCATGAGCATAAGGCTGAGACAAATTCAGCTTTAGAGAAGATCAAATCTAGGCTAGAAAACATAGAGACTAAGCTTATCTTTGATGGTTCTGAATCCTTTTAGGATTTCTATGTTTTCTTTCTAATTTCTTTAAGTTTCTTATTTTTCCTCTTGTTTTTCATTTGTTTTTATGATTCATGTACTGTGCCTCCCTTATTGATTAATGAAGTCTTTAATTTTCTCCTTCTCATTATTTGTTGTGCTATTTTTGTCTTTGATAAGCCAAATAAGGGGAAAATATTGATTGATTATCATACTCTGTCGTGCTCTGCTTTTCTGCTAAATTTTGCACAAATCAAAAACTGATGAATTATCTAATTAAGGGGGAGCAAATTGAGCAAATTAAGTCTAAGGAAGCAACTAATACAAGTTAATGATTAATGTTTATGCAAGCATATCTCTTAACATTTGTTCTTGGCAAAGAGGCTGATTTGTTTTCAGGTTTACAAAAGTTCAAAGTCTTCTATTTTTCATCCCTCAAAGAACTTCAAAAACTAACACATGGTCAATCAAATATTTGGCATGTTCAAAGCCAATAAGGGGGGGATTGTTGGATATAGGGGGAGCAACATGAAGAATGAAGCCTATGACTTAGAATATTGTTTTGAGCTTTTCATATGCCTTGAAGATTGTAATTCAAATGAAGTGTAGGAGAAGACAATATTTTGATCCTTGCATTGCATTCACATACTCATTAACATGCTTAAATGATTTTCATTAAAACATCAACTCACTATTTGAAAAAGGATTTAATTGAGTAATGTTTTTGGAAAAATATAATTTTTACTGTTTTGATCGATTACATAGCAGATTAATCGATTATTCAGTTCATGTTTAAATCTGGAAAAGCTTTTATGAACATTTTAATCGATTACACATCGGATTAATCGATTATATGGCTCGTATTTGAAACTGGAAAGCTTTGGTAAATGTTTTAATTGATTACACATTCCTTGTAATCGATTACATAGTGTAAAATGTATTTTGTGCCTTGCTGTCATAATCGATTACATAGGCCATTGGAAAAAGCTTGCTTTGCTGCTTTAATCTATTACTGAAATTCGTAATCAATTACACAAGCTATTTTCTGAAATAACACTTTTCTAATTTAATCGATTACAACTCGGTTTAATCGATTATTTTGTTCATTGTTGAAACCCAGAATGTGCCTTGAACACCTTAATCGATTAAGTGACAATTTAATTGATTACATATGCATTTTAATCAATTATTTGGCATGTGTAATCGATTACATGTTGTTACAAAATTATGTTATAAATAGAAGGAAGGCTTGGCTTGTTTTTTGACTTGAACACTTCGTATTTTCTGAGCATACACAAGTCTTCTAAGAGTTTGAAAGTGATTTTCTGGGTTTACTAACTTCTTGTCTCACTTTAATCATTATGAGCTTTGAATGATTTTTTGGGCAAGAAACTTCAAGAGTTTAATGGAGAGCATGTTCTGAAATTCTGTTTTTTGCTATTCAACCTTGATTGGTAATTCATATGCATTCACATTCATTGGATCATCAGGTTGTTTCTCTCCATAATCTTTGGTTGTAATTTCATTTTGGAATTTCTATTATTTGATGCTATTGTAAGTGGGTCGTTGAAGCTTTAGCTAGAGTAGTGTTCTCTAGGTAAGAAGAGAGTAGTGTTCTCTGGTTCTTGTTCATTAGAAGTCTAATAGGGTTTTAGATTTCTATTTTTTATCTAGTGTTGATAAAGAGAGGTTGTTGTAAAGCTTGTAAGAACAGAAATTTATAATAGTGGAACTCTAATCTAGTGTTGATTAGAAGAAACTGAATGTAGCTTCTGTTGTGAAGTGAACCAGTATAAATTGCTTGTGTTGATTTTCTTTATCTCTATCTCTACAAGTCATCTTGTTCATTTGTTCTTAGTTTCATTATCATTACCCAACAAGTTCTATTTTAAGCTATTGGTTTTAAGCTGAGTAATTTGATTGAGTAAAAGCATTCTTGGTTTAAAAGTGATTATGATCCTTCAACTCTGATTTGATAAATAAATTTTAAAAGACCAAGTTTAAACCAATTCACCCCCATCTTGGTTATTGTGGGTATTCCTATTGTTTTCACACATAGCTTTCTTATTTCGCACTGCTTACTTACAAGGATATATGTTTCCCTGCACCTCCAAGCATAACTATCATGATCACAAATGACAATTAGCTTTGTTGGGTTCTTGTAGTTAGCTCCTTTTCTCAAACGTTGAACCATGTTTAAGTGTTATGATGGTGCCATTACAATACACAATCGCAGTGACTAATGATGAAGTCATGGTTTAGGGTTAGGGTTTAGGGTAGTAGTAAGGTTTCTAATTGAAGTGATGTATCAGACCATCTCAGTACAGACTATACTTATAATGTTTAATGACTCATCACATACACTTCAAAAAGAACACTGAAGATCTCACCAACAAAATCAACACCTTAGATATCATGGACTGGAGCAACACACTTTGAATGGCCAAGATCCCACCGAAAAAATCAATGGCCTAGATATTACTAATTAGAGCAATGCACGTTGAAGGCCAAGATCCCATCAACAAAATCAACGACTTAGATATCACCAATTGGAGCAACGTACATTGAACCACCAAGATTCTACCGAATAAATTGTGTTACTATTATACATGATTGACATCCTATACACTCACTAACAGACTCACTTTCTCTCGTTCTCATATATCCCTCTTTAACTTCTTCTTGACATTAATACCAAAGCCTAAACCATGGAATCTACAACTGCTCATCTTCTTTGGAAACAATACCTTCATAGATTTGATGGAGAAGTATGTAATACAGTCTGTTTAATTGAATTTAATTATGTTATGATTTACAAATATTGATGTTGTTATTTTTTTTATTTCTCCAGGTAACAGATGATGTAATCCAGTCATATGCTCAAGCTATGCCTTCTCCAGATCCCAAAATTAAATCTTTGTTGGTTCAAGCTGGGTTTTCAGATGTTGTGATGTATGGTTGTGATGTAGCTATGATGTATAGTTGAACCCATAGCCATTAGTTTTCCCAAATCTATCTTGCAATGAAATTCAATCTTCAATCAAACTTCAAGAACTCTAACTTCTACACTTTCACAAGAATTTGGGGTTGTTTTAAGTTTTTTTTTTTTAATTCAGCAATGGAAGATGGAAGAGAGGTTAGGGATGAAGATGGATGACACCATGGAAAAGCTTTCGAATAAGCCTAGGAAGAATCACCACAACAACATTGAGAAGTCATTGATAAGACTCAAGAAGTTCTTACACAAGAACAAGAGAGAAACTCTCACAACAATTTTCAGAATTGTATTAATGAACCAAAGTTAGTTACAATCAGTTTTGGACCAGCTTATATAGGCCACAAAATTACACATCAAATGCCATTAAATGTAAGGAAAATGCAAATTCAAATGAAGCCCAAATGAAGCTTGAAGTGCAAGCTTCTCCTAAAGTGACTCTTGGCTTACCCAACATGTGCAATGCAGTTTTTATGCTGAAGTAATCGATTAATTTTTCCTTGTAATTGATTAAAATAGAGTTTTTTTTTACATTTTACAGGCTTATGTAATCGATTACATCTATCTGGTAATCGATTACAACAGACAAACACTATTTAACAAAGTACCTTCATAATCTATTATAGACAGACGGTAATCTATTAAAACAGACAACACTTCCTTTGTGTTTCCACTGAGTTGGTGTGCTTCTTCATGCTTGTCCAAAAGATACAAGTTAGTTTTGATGTGGTCTTGAAGGGCTTGAATTCTAGCTCTTGTCATGGTCCTTTAAGGCTCACCAAAGGAAGTTCTTTAAGCTTTCCTTCTAGGTCTTTAGCTTACAATGAACCTCCATTATGTTGCAAAGGTCAAACAGATTAAAATCGACAACGCTTTAATGACTACTTTGGTTGAAAGGTGGAGACCTGAATCACACGTTTCATCTTCCAGTTGATGCATGCACAATCACTTTGGAAGATTTTTCTCTTCAACTAGATTTATGCGTTGATGGAAAACCAATTACTAATCCAACATATTATAATTGGAAACAAATGTTCATAGTATATATAGGTGTTGTTCCCCATAGAATGCACTAGTGGGATTAACACTTAAACTAAAATGGTTAAAAGAAAACATGTTGACTCTCCCACTAGAACCTACACCAGAACAATTAGCATCCCATTGTAGAGCATACATTTTAGGGTTGATTGGTTGGGTGTTGATGCCATACAAGTTAGAGAACAAAGTTCACCTGATGTATCTACCTCTATTAGTAGATCTTGTTTTGGCTTGCCGGTACAGCTGGAGTTCGACATGTTTAGCACATTGTAGATAGAAATGTGTAGGGCAATTTATCCCACATCCAAAAAAAAAGAGGATGTATAGTGTTGTTGCAGTCTTAGACATGGTATTACATGTCATTCATTCAACCAAGGGTCGACCGCCAACCATCATATCCATTTACAACTAGGTAAACAAAAATTTCTCACTCAAACAAAAACCATCTTTGGTGATGTATTTGACACTAACATATTACATTTCGCTAGACGGAATGGTAAAGGGCTACAATTTTATGAAATCCCACGTGGTGATGTTATAGTCTATAGATCAAGATTTGACAACATGCGTAATGAGGAGATTGAACCATTTGATTTTTGTTTTATTTATTCAAACATCAATTATATTGTTTTAAAAATTATTAACAAAAATTATTATTTTAATTCCATTGGATGCTTTATAGAGGGTTTGAGTCATTTTTGCCAAAACATGAATACACGGATTTCAAAATATAGTGTTTGTATTGCTTTAATCGGTTTCCTAGTGGTAGTATGACAACAAACTAACAGGGTCATGCTCCAATTTGGACTTTGTCAAGACATACCAAATCCACCGCATAAGCTTGACAAAATTCATGATACTGACATGAAAAGACACGATAACAAAAGTTGGGTAGGAAAGACGCAAATATGTTTAATCGGACAACCTATTCTAAGACATCTTAAACTTATGAGTCATTACATGAATTGGTACCAAGCAAATTCAAAATTTTCCTAACATAGTTTGCAACTCACCCAAACGTTGCAGATATATCTTGCTCAGCTCCAGAGATGGAAACCGAACAACGTCTTCCACCATAAAGCCCACCAGTTGTTTCCAACATGCATGACGAAGGACTGCAACCACCTCCTCAATCATATGAATTCATGCCACAACAACATCACCATTAAGCTTATGGTTACAATCTGAAGTTCTTCAGTCTAGCGAAGAAGACTTTATGAGCAACCTCATAGGTACAGATCTTTGAACACCGTAATATGCTTATGTGTACATGCAAAGTATGCCTACACCTTCATTTGCATCCTTTCACCAAACTATTGTTGACAGTTCTTCCACTAATGACTTCATCTAGGAAGAACAATTTGTTGTTCCTGATGAACAATTTCAACCACAAGAACATGGACAAGTACGTTGATAGCAGCCAAGAAACATGCAACCTCCCAGATGTGGAACTGGTTAAAATAGACGACATTAAGTGCCCTTGTTAATTATGTCTTATTATGATGATTGCCAGTTTGCCCTTGTTAATTGAAAGAACACTGAACAACACATTTAATACACCGAGCACTGCACTTTCTGAGACAAATTGACTAAACATTGATTTTCCCAAATGATTTCACCTCACATTGCTTGTTTCTAGACGATGTGACTAAACGATGCTTTTTAAGAGACGATTTGATTGAACACTATTTTTTTGAATTGCACAAACCAACCCTAATTAATTAAGACACAGTAGGGGTTAAATGCAACTCAACATTTTGTCTGATACTCACCATATTGCTAAAAAGATGGAGAGTGTATATGCTCTTGTGTATTGTGATGCTAACATGATTCCATCATATGAACGAATAGTGTTTAAATGCACTAGTGATCCTAAAGTTATCACAATACGTGAGGACATATCTCTTGACACTAGTACAAAAATATAATTTTACAACGTTGAACTAAGGGCAGTTTTAGAAAACCATCTTTGAAAACACATGGTGGCAATTTTGTAAATAATTGTAAATATTTTAAGACAGTTTTTGCAAAACCATTGTTGAAAATATATTTCAAAGACGGTTTCTTTACACACCGTTTTCGAAAGCAATTTTTTAAAGTTTGTTTTCCAAAACTGTCCTTGAAATAAATATTTCAAAGTCGGCTTTCAAAAACCATCTTTGAATGTGCTAAAATATTTTCTCTAGAGTCCTCACATAGTCTCACTCACTCTCTCTCGCATTCTCAAACAATTTCCCTAAACCCTCACCATTCCCACGTCCTCTCAATTTGTCTCCTTCCATCGTCGCCTTCGTCTGTCGCTCTCGCAGTCTTCTTTTGTTTGTCGTCTCCCGCACGACCCCTTTCCACGGTAGGAACTCTCTATTTCTACTCTTTCTATTATTTTTCAAATTTTTTACCCACACAAAGTCCCTGAATCCATTGTCTTCTGTATTTTTAAAGGATGGGACATGCTTAAACATTAGTTTGAGCCAATCCTCCAAGAGACATATATTTTTCGTTTAAGTGCTTTGAAAGTTATGACACATGCAAACCAAACAAACACCATTCTTTTGGACTTTAACATTATGACCCTTTTGAAGGGGCTACTTTCTTTTTGTTGATATATTTCTTGTTAGTTTTGGATTGTATTGCAAATATTGGGTGTGGTAAGCGAGGTCCTTGTACGAGATAAATGCTTGTCTAAGTTCTTCCAATTGAATGCTCCTTCAATTGGAAAGCTCATTTTTTCTTCTTTTTTTTCATTTTCATTTTGTTTTATAGTTTTTGTTTTAATGTGCCTAAATCGTTATCTTTATAAGATGTCCAATTTTTATGGCTAATATTTTTGTGCAAACGATCATATATTTTGGGAATTCAAGTAAGTTTTGAGTTGTTCAGTGGTTGTAGTTGTGGGTATAAGTGGGTTAGACATTGTTACAAGGTTATCCAATGTAAGGTAAAAATGACCCACAAATTATCCATCAGAAAATTTTGAGGTTTGACTTGATGACGCTGAAGGTGAATTGATTGTACCAATTTCATGTAAAAATCTGTGAGCACGATTCTTCTAATTCTCTGACGGTTTCTTGTTATCCAAATAGGTTGTTGAGTTTTGTACTTCTTTGGTATATCTGCAACTAATATGTTGGTGTTTATCTCTTGGTCTTTATTTTTTATGTTGCTACAAAGTTTTTTGTTGAGATAGTTACTCATCAACATAGGTGTTGAGTACTACACTGTTGCATTGATTATTCCACCGAAAAATACAAAGATAATTTGGTAAAGGAAATATGCAAATATGGGCTTCTCCTTGCTCAAGATCCATTTGGGCAATTGACCTTTGGGATATTTGGATTTAATAAATCTTTTTTCACTTATTAATTTGGAAATATACATATAATTTTTTATTATATCATGTTTTTGCTTGTTTGCCATATGATTTTTCTTTTAATTATGTGAGGAAGAGCTTTAGTGCATATCCTTAAATTAAATGTTTAAGGTTTGGGTTGGTTTGAGGTTAATTGAAATGGGGTAAAGTTAGGCTCCAAAATAAAAGTATGTATGCGATTTGGAAAAGTAGACATGTCATGCTAGGGCATACATTAGAATTAACTAAAGATACTATAAGTTTAAAATTTCTTCCATATGTATCTCACTTCCAAAGAAAAATGTAGATTAGTAGGCTTATTTGTTTTATTTTAAACCAAAAAATTATCAACTCGTGTAATTATTGGTAGAGGTACTTCAAATTTATAAAACATAAAGGTACCTAAAAGCCAAGAGAAAGAGAATAAAAAGCCATGCTTAAGGATATACAGACAAACCATAATAACACAAAGTCTTAGCCAACTAAAAACATTTTACTTGTTTCAGTGAAACTTTGCTAAAACATCCCTAAAAATCAAAATTAGATACTATTCCTCTCAAATGCAATACATCTTGGTTAATTAATTTTTAAAATGATTGAGATTATTAAAATAGAGTATGATAGATTTTTCTTTTGAAACTTGCCAAAATGTTAATTTTTTTTGTTATGCTATTTGGTGCTTAGAATAGTATTTTTCCATAAGTGATGCATAAAATTAAAACTCTTTCTGCTTAGAATACTAAATTTTAGCTTCATTTCCTTTCCATTATTTTTTGGTTTTTTCACATACATAGTAGTATCAAACCTCTAATTCAGCATAAAAGAGAGTTCACTAAGCACCAAAGCAATAGATAACTCCTTTTTGCTTTGTTTTGATTTGAAATTTTATCAATCTTTGTTTCCTCTAATGTGTCGTGTTGGTGCAAACAACATTCAACTTCTATGAGTCTTAACTTTTGTATAACATATTATCGCCATAAGTGTAGTTTTTGTTTTTGTTAATGAGCATTTTTCGAGGTATGTATCTCTTTATGAGATTTATGTGCTTTTTACAAGTTTTTATAAATTTTTTGTTTTGTAGCATCTCAATCCTTAACTTAATGCTTTATAATGTGTTTCTTGATATCTGAGTATTATTTTATATTAAAGTTACGTACATTATGAGTGAACCTTAATTTTCTGTTTGAGTTTCAATACAATGACTAATACAGATAGTTTGAATTAGTCGTTGTATTGAATATTGAATTGTCTGTTTGGATAGTTTGGGATTCTTTTTTTGTACTTGATGCATATGTAGAGGTTAAGTCTCTTTTGCTAATTTGATTAACTAGAATTTATGAAGGATCTAATTTGGGATGACATTCTGGTATGTACAGTTAAACATCCACGTTTTAGTAAATCTTACATTGTTGTGCTTCACTAACTCTTATGAGACATTTTGTAATGCAGAGACATTTCGATATTCTAGAAGCATCCAATGTCATGAAGAAGGTCATTTCATTGGTGGGTACAAGATGGAGGCAATTTAAGTCAAGTCTCACCACTAAATTCATATATGCAAAAAAGGAGGGTGAAGATGGGATTCCTTGTAATAAGTATGGTCTCGATGAAAACATATAGGAGGAATTTTTTGCACACCGCAAAACCCCTTCTTGGCAGGTTATTTACGGGTGTTGTGTTTTGAAATTTTTAATTTATTTGCTAAAATTGTGTCTAATTTATCACAAGGAATCAAAAAGAAGGCTGAGGAGTGCCAAAAGCACAACATGTGGCAACATGTATTGTCTTATGAGGGTTATGACTTGCTTGAGAAGAAAGTCATGACTGAGAAAATTAAAAAACAACAGGAGAAAGCAATTGCATCTGTGAGTTCAACTATTATTGACCCTCCATCTCCCATTAAAAGACATGTGAAGTGGAAGATGACTCACACAGAACGTTCCAAGAAGATGACATCTGAGGCAACACAACAAATTTCTGATAGAATGGTAAGTAAATTTTCATTTTTACATGTAACTATATAATAACAACAACATTTGACAAATTTATTTTTGTTGGTTGCAGGATTCCATAGAAGAGAAAATGACACAAAGAACCTTTGTTCCCCATGAACGTCAGAATATATTGACTACTGCCATTGGGCGACTAGAGCATCTTGGTCATGTTTGTGCTGCAGGAATGGGTGTCACCATCACCCAGTACTTTGGACATGCATCATGTGGCTCTAGTACTTCTACATCGATAAACGCACAGTAGTTGGCTGAGTTGATAGGGACCCTTAAAAATTAGTGGAAGAAAGAAATAGACGAGGATAACACACGAAGAGAGGATAAACTAATATAGGAGTTCAAAGAGGTTCTGCACTACGAGTTGAGCCAAAGAGCATCCTAGCAACCACTTGTGGTAAAAGAAGTTGATGAACCTTTAATCAGTGCCCGTGTGAGCACAAAGGGAAGTTGTGCAGTGACTGTTGCTAATTCCTCAAAGGAGGAGCCTCATACTAATGATATGAACCATAATGGGTTGTACATTGAAGATAAGCATTTTACCCGCTTGGTAGCATTAGCAAAACTATATGAGGGGTCATTAACTGTACACCATGTGAGTTTGACAGATGATCCGGTGAAGGTCAGTGTCTCAAAAATTCTAGATGAGGATGCATCAGTTCCTTTTCCCACTTCAGAGGTTTAGTTTGTCAGGCAGGATAAAAACACCTTCATTGCATGGCCCAGATGTCTTGTGAGACTTGTTTCATAGGAGGTATTTTCTTGAGTTGTGTTTATTGTAACAAAATGGATTTTACACAAATTACTAACATTAACTTATGTTTATTAACTGCGTAGGATTTACATAAACGTCCAAAGAAATCGATCATTAACCCTTAGCTGATTTGGTTAACGTTTCCTTTTACCTTTAGCAACAGACTTATCAGGTGGCATGGGATCCAACTTTGTTTGGGGTAAATAATGATGATTTCCCCCTTGTTCATAGATTACAATGATGCATAACAAATAATCTCAAGCAATCAATGTCTAAAAGTCAATGTTTTGCAGTTTTGGACAACGTAAGTATAATTTAGTATTATAGTTCCATTAACTTGTATAGTTATAATATGATTAACAATTTACGTTTATGTAAACAAAAATAGGGCAATGAATGACGAGTATAGAATCCGACCATGGTTCTGGGTATGGTTTCCTTGAGCCTCAATCCATACACACTACAAAAGATAGGCGTGATGAATGTCAAGGTTACATTAGAAAATAGATGAAGCAATCACAAAGAGAGACCTACCTAGGAGCTTACTTGAATAAGTATGTAAAATTTTACAAATTCATTTAGCTTGTGTTTGCATTATAACTAATTATTTTCCAACGCAGTCAACATTGGTAGCTTCTTGTTATATGTCTTAGTTGTTGTATGGTGTTGTTCCTTGCATAGGAAGGTCGACAAGGACATCAAAAGCGTAGTTAACAAGTTAAGTCTCAATTTGTAACACATATATTCTATTTTTAGTATTATACATCATTCTTTTGATCTTACAATATACATGTATGTTTCTTTCTTTTAACTAACTCTTTGAAGGAATTTCATGGTAAGTCCCTCAAGACTAAATCCAATTTTGATTGAATTGAATTAAAAGTAAGTAATTTAACCAACAATTATTTAATCTAATTAATGACATTTTGTACATTTGTAATTATGGAATATAACTAAATTTCGTATTTCATTTAAAGTCATTTTCAAATCGGAGGCTCTGAGTGTGACTGTTATGTAATGGATTGGATGTAGAACACAGTCAAGGGGGACTTTGAAGAATCAATGGGACATGGTATACAACTTTATATACTCTAATTAATTAATAAGTATTTTGTTGTTTTTAAAAAATATATGCTAGTTTACTTTGACATGTTTCATTTATTAGAATTTTGATTATTTAATATGATTAACTTTAATATATGTTTATTATATGTTGCAATGGTTTACTGATCAAACACCATTGGAACCAGAGAGAATGGAAACAATTCGAAAAGAATGGGTAATATAATTTTTGAAAGTTAGAAATGAAACACTTAAGAATGTTTGAGAATGTCTAGAATAGCTAAACTTTTATTTTAGAATAGTTTTAGGTTGAATTTACATTTTAAACCTGACAAATTTTGAATTTTCTTGTTTAATGTAGTTAATTTGATAATGTGGGATCATTTATTGTTATTTATTTGTATTTTTTAATTTATTATTTTTCATTGATAATTAAATTTGTTTGTTACAAATTGTTTGGATTTGGTTTTGCTTGAAATTACATGTTGGAATTGTTGTCAAAACAAAATGAATATTAAAAAAAATTGAGTTTTCAAAGAATAGTATTTCAAAGTTGCATTTTATGATGGTTTATGCAAAAACCATTTATAAAAACACACATTTAACAACAATTTTGTTGGAAATCGTTGTTAAATGCCAACTTTCAAATGCAATTCCCCCAAAATCGTCTATTAAAACAAAGTTCAAAGACATTTAAGATACTTATTTGAAGACAGTTTTGAAAATCATCTTTGAAAGTCAACATTTAACAACGGTTTTAAATCGTCATTAAAAGACATAGACCTTAATGACAATCATTTCAATGATGATTGAAAATTGTTGTTAAAAGCATTCTAGAACTATCATTAAAAGGAACTTTTGTAGTAGTATGATGTCTTAAGGAAAACAATTTTTAACGCCAACAAAGGTTACATAATTTTACTTCATCTTTTTTACCGTCTACTAATCTATGTAGATGATTCGATTGAGTGCAACTAATCTATGTTTTTCATCTATTCAGAATTTAGTACCAAAGGTCCAATTGAGTTGAGTGCAACTTTTGGACGTTCTTCAGATGAAATCCTTGTCCTACTACACAAACCAATGAAACCAAGAACGACGGTTGAAATTATTGCTATGATGTGTGATGAATTTGTGGTCATTACACAAACTATTTGTTGTTACTTTTTTATAATAAACTTACAATTCATCATTGGAATTGTGTTGTTACTTTTTTTAAGACTATCTACCTTGATCATGTTAGTTCCAAAGGATTAGATGTTTACCTAAACTTTCTTTTTCTTCTTCAATCATGCAAAATAACACTACATCCACAAATTTTTTTGAAATGAAAAAAAAAATAAAGTGGATTTCCATTTTTTTAAAAATATTTTAATCTTTCTATAAAAAATTAAAATTAATTTTTGTTAATAAAATTTGTATTTAACCCACAATTTATATTTATGGGACTACACTAACATTCAAAC
>PYAF01001376.1:340564-376472 GCA_007407185.1 Glycine tomentella | reverse complement strand
TTTGCATTCACCACCATTATAGACACGATTAATTTCTAACGCACTATTTTACAAAATACATGCTAAAAAAATTTAATATATATTCTTTTAAAAAGCTTATTTTTTTCACTTCCCAATATGTTTAGGATAACTACAAAAATTATATTATTATAATAGTTAATTATATATAATTGTATATTATTATAATTGATTATAATTAAAGTTTTTTTTTATAAATTTGCTGAAGAGTAATTTTAAAATAATCAAAATGAAAAAAAAAATGTTCAAACAAAACTAAGAATGTGATCATTTCATTTTCTAAAATTATTTTTTCATTTTTAAAACAGTAAAGAAAACTTGTTTAAAAAGAGTGAAAATTATTATATAAAATATTTTTGAAAAGTTAAAAAAAAAAAACAAATCAAAGTCAAACAAAATTCTATATAGTTCCACAACCACACACCTACAAAGAGCATAAAAAATGTGATGGCCAAACAAGAAATAACAAACTAATGTTAACTCAGAATTGGAAATAGAAGATACAAGATTAACTAAATCAAAGGCCAGGGTAAAAATTTAATTTTTTATGATAAATAAATAAATAAAAGATAGAAAAATTTGTCCCGATCAAAGTAAAAAAGAAAATAAGAACACCACTTGTCTGTGAGATAATCACATAATAGTAACAATAAAAATAAAATAATTACTCTGTGGATTTTATTAAAGTAAAAAGAATCCACATCTTAACTTAAAAGGAGTTTTCTTTAACATATTTAATACAGAAAAATAAATATTTATCCAAATAATATAAATTTAAAATTATTTATACAAATAATACAAAAATAGTTATAAAACCAATTTTCTAAGAATTGATTTCTTAATGTGCGGTATTTTGTTTTGCCTTAGTTTAGAAATCAATTTCCTAAGAAACGATTTCTAAACTAAGATTTTATTTTATACACGTTTAGAAACGTTTAGAAATCAGTTTCTTTTTAAAAAATGTGGTTTTTCTCTCTAAAATCCCAGTTTACAAATCATTTTTCCTAAAATTAGTTTTATTTTTATTTTTTTAATTGCTTATATATTATATAATGCTAAAAAATAATATTAGATAGTTATTTTTATTTAAGAAACTTAATTAAGTAAATAATATCATTTTTAATTATGTTTTAATAAAATATCATATTTGAGTATTATTTGATGATAAAATATGTAAGAATAAGAATAGTACAAACCCGTTAAGAACATATTTTTGGACAAAATTCAACTATACTCTAATAACAATTCTTTCAATCTATAGAGTACGTTTTTGTTTTTATTTTAAAAAAAACGTAGTTAAGAAATCAGTTTTTTTCTTAACTGAGTTTTTTTATAAAAAAAAAACTCTAATTATAATCAATTATAATAATATACAATTATATATAATTAACTATTATAATAATATAATTTTTGTAGTTATCCTAAACATATTGGGAAGTGAAAAAAATAAGCTTTTTAAAAGAATATATATTAAATTTTTTTAGCATGTATTTTGTAAAATAGTGCGTTAGAAATTAATCGTGTCTATAATGGTGGTGAATGCAAAGCTATACTTGATTATGGCAGTTTTTTCTCGTGATTTCTGGTTCCAGACATGAAAATATACCAGGGAATCAAACATATTCTTATCCCAAATCGCTTATTGTTAATCCAAAATATAAATCATATTAATTCAAAGATACATATTTAATATGAATTTTAATTATATAAAAATATTTTATCCTATCCAATGCACAAAATAAACTACTCAGTGATTACAAATCAAATGGTGTACAATATCTTCAATGTTATATATATATATATATATATATATATATATATATATATATATATATGAAATTAAATTATCTACATTACAAAAAAATAAATGTAAAAAAATTGACATCGTAATTAAAAAAATAACTACTAAAAATTAGAAAATAAATTACATTTTTCTTTATTGAAAGAATTATATTTATAATAATAGTTTTTTGTCAACATTTACAATAATAGTTAATAAATATATTTTATTCTGAACTAGGGTTGGACCTAACAAAGGCCCAATGGATTTTCTACGTGGAAGACGAAGGGACAACTGACAAAGGTGTAAAAGCCCTAAACTTTTGTCAGTACTTCACAATATGCATTTCGTGACTCTTGGTTTCACTTGAGTATTGGTGTCTTTATATGTGACACTCTTGTTAATTGTTAGGACAACTATTTTGGAGCTGGAAGACACCCTCAGTTAGATCGAAGACATAACTTCGAATGCCGTAAGGTATGTTCCATTGTCGTATACTTACAAAGAACAATATTTTTAATGATATAATATAATTGTTTAATTTATGGATGGATGTTAAAGTAGTAGTGGTTGTGTGGTGGGGCTTGGTATGAGTCCAGGTTATAATATGTTTTGCAAAATGTCTCAATATAGTTTTTCTATGAAGATTTGCCGATGTCTAATTGTTGGTTTGTTTTATATATATGATGAATCAACTTTGCTTTTCTTATTCATACTGATTAATTTAGTGAGGCTTTTACCATGAATGGATGGTAAATGCTTTTGAGTCTTGCACATATTGGCCACCTGAGTCACTTATATAGGTTTGTTAAGTTTTTAGTTTTTAGTTTTTTTTTTTCAAAATACAGTTAAACAAAGTCGTTAGAGTTCAGGAAATACATTTGGTAAAAAGTGGTACAAGACATTGAATAAAACTGTAGACTTAAACAATGAAAATAGGTGTGTTACGGATTAAAGATAAAACGTACCTTTTTGATTCAAACATTTAAATCTTCATCAAATCTGTTATTAACGGCAAGGGAATAATCAGTGGAAGATAGAAGATATAATTGATATCCTCCCATTATCAGTATCTCCCCCGATCACGGAAGAAGATATCGGGTTTCCACCGTCTGTTCTCGGAGTCCAGGTTAGAGTCCTATAAATACAATGCATCCCATGGTGAAAGGTACACACAGAATTCTGACTCTCTCTTTCCTTTCACACGGCACACACAACACCCTCATTGTGCTCCTGCTGTAGTGATCTTCTTCCTCGAGTTGCTTCATTCCTATAAGCTTCTAGAGAGAGAGGGAGAGCTTGATCATACATCAAACATCCCAACACCATTGTTGGACATTTCCGTTCTTCAGGAGCAGAACATTGGTGCCGTCTGTGGGAATGATAAATTTCGAATCCCACCAATTCACGATGGTTGACACTAGAAGGCACCAGATGGCCAGACGTGAAGAACCACCCAGGAATACGATTCCAGAAAACGTGAGAGTGGAGGATGCGCTCTCCCACACTGCTTCGTCAAGACCGATGACACACGCGCCAGGCCCTCTATCCCTCGGTGTGTCAACATAAAACCCAAGAATTTTCCCGCTTTCACTCCGAACGCACACTTCAACGGATTCAAACGTATGTCATGTTGCCTCAACTTCTGGAATGTTTCTTCTAGATCTTGGAGATGATTTCCTGCCGCCGATGTCTTCGTGATCATGTCGTCAATGTATACCTCGATATTGCGTCCAATTTGGTCCGAAAAGACTTTGCTCATCATCCGCTGGTAAGTGGCCCCGGCGTTCATTAGGCCAAAAGGCATGACCTCGTAGCAATAGTTCGCTTCAGTACCTCGGAACGCCGTTTTCTCCTGATCGTCTGGATGCATGGGTATCTGGTTGTACCCGGAGTAAGCGTCCATGAAGGAAAGCAACTGGAAATCGGCCGAGCTGTCCACGAGTTGGTCGATGGTCGGCATTGGGTATGAATCTTTAGGGCAGACCTTATTCAGGTCGGTATAGTCAACGCAGACCCTCTACTTCCCGTTGGGCTTCTTTATCATGACGACGTTGGAGAGCCACATCGTATACTGTATCTCCCTTATGAATCCTGCCTCCAATAGTTCTTTGATATGCTTAGTCAGGGCCTGCCTTCTGTCTGGTCCGAGCTTCCTGTTCTTTTGTTCCACCGACTTGGATCCGGGGTATATGGCCAGCTTGTGACAGCAGAAAGTGGGTTTTATTCCGGGTATTTGGGAGGCCTTCCAAGCGAAGACGTCCTAATTTTTCTTCAAACAATGTATCAATGCGTCCTTGGTCTCGGGATCAGCTTGCTTTCCTATCTTTGTGACCTGCTTGGGAGAAGACCCGATCTGAACTTCCTCCAGTTCGTCCACCGGCTCTGGCCTCCATTCTTCGACGTCCCTCATATCTAGTTCTACCAAATTGACTGGTTTCCTGACATGTTTCGTCGCCAGCGATTCCGTCATCTCTTCTTTTCGTGTTCGGGGTGGAGAGGATGGATTGGCCTCAGTCTTCCGGATCGTATTGTAATAGCACTGCCTGGACTCCTTTTGATCGCCGCAGATTGTGATGACCCGGCCGAGGTGTCCGATCATCTTCATCTTCTGATGCTTAGTGGACATCAGGATGTCCCACTTGTGGAGCGTCGGTCTTCCTAAAATGATGTTATATGGCGAGGGGAAGTCGGCTACAGTAAACGTGACTTTTTCTGACTTGAATCCTTCCCTCATTCCCAATGTGAGCTGAAGGTCAATGAGACCCTTCAGGCTAGTGCCCTCTCCGTTGAAACCGTATAACATAGTCTGACACGGTTTCAAGTCTTCCATCCTCAAGTTCATCTTCTTGAACGCCGCCAAGTTGATGATGTCCACCGAGCTACCATTGTCGACGAATATCCTTCTGACCCGGAAATTGGCCACTGTTCCAGTAATGACGAGGCCATCTTCGTGGCCCTACTTCCTTCAAATCTTCATCAGTGAAATAAATCAGCGACGGCTCGGCCTTCTTGCCGCTGCTGTTGGTGTTCTCCTTGAAGCTGGGTCGGTCTCTCACCGACATTACCTCCTTGAGGTATTTCTTCCGTTGATTGGCCGTATCACCTCCTCCTCCCATGCCACTTGAGATGACATTGCATTCAAACTCGGGCTCGGGAAATTCTTCGTCCTTCTTGCTTTTCCTGTCTTCTTGTTTCTTATTCTCCTGCTGTGTTTCCTTTTGTCGTGGTGCCCGAATCACGTACTGACGTAACTTGCCTTCTCGTATAAACTTCTCTATGGCATCCCTGAGTTCCCAGCACTGGTCGGTCGTGTGGCCCGGGCTATTGTGGAAGTCACAGTACCTGGAATAGTCCAGCCCTTCTTTCTTTTGTCGTGGTGCCCCTGTGTCCGAATCACGTACTGACGTAACTTGCCTTCTCGTATAAACTTCTCTATGGCATCCCTGAGTTCCCAGCGTTGGTCGGTCGTGTGGCCCGGGCTATTGTGGAAGTCACAGTACCTGGAATAGTCCAGCCCTTCTCTCTTCGATATCGGGGGAGGTTGGTCAACCTTTCTCATCCCGGTGAAGGCGACCTCCTTCCAAATCTGTCCTCGGGGAACCGCCAGCGGGGTGTATTTCTCATATTTCAGCTCATACCTTCCTGGCCTGGGGCGAGAGTCGGAAGCGCCTCGTGGGGGTCGGCCTGCAAGAATGTTTGCGGGCTGCCGACTGCTCTATTCGAGGTGCATATTCTCCTGGCGTCGGTTTTTTGGTGACAAAGGTTTCTTACCTTCCCGCGGCGTCGAGTTGGCGATCTCCATCTTTTCTAGCTCCAGATACTTCTTAGCTCTGACCCTGAACTCATTCAGGGATCTCACGGGGTCCTTGTAGATTGACTTGGCGAGCCGAGACGAGCCATTGAGCCCGGCTGAGATGAGATAAACATGGACCCTCTCTTCTAGTCCTTGAACCTGCAGGGCCGCCTCCTTGAATCGATCCAAATAACTCTGCAGCGTCTGCCTTCATCGTCGGCCAGAAGTATCCCGCGCGCAGAGCTTTCAAAGCTAAAGCCCTCGCTCCCATGTGCTGGCTGTTGATTCCTTCGTGTATCTCGGTGAGCACATACTCCACTTGGTCCGAGTTTAGACACAATAACAACGGGGTATGGAGACCTCGACGGTATAACTCACCGTCAATGATCACATACATAGAGGCAAATCCAGATAAATGTAAAGCCGTCCTGGACATGCGATTTCCCGCCAATAAAAAGGAAGTCCAACAGCTGACGGGAAGAATGGCGGCTTTAACCCGATTTCTCCCGAAATCCGCAGAAAAAGCCCTCCCCTTCTTTAAGCTGTTAAAGAAAGAAGCCAGTATAGGATGGAGCTCGGCATGTGAAGAAGCCTTTTAAAAGATCAAGACGTGTCTGGCCTCGCCACCGGTGTTATCCCGGCCCGAGCCAGGTGAGACGCTTATTCTATACCTGCATTTGGGGAAGAGGCTATCAGTGCCGTGCTGGTTCGGGAAGCGAGCAAGTCTTAATTACCAATATATTTTGTAAGCCGAGCTCTCAAGAACTCGGAGTTACGGTACCAGAAGCTGGAAAAAGTAGCCTTCGCTTTACTCATCACGGCCAAGAGACTTCGCCCGTATTTCCAAAGTCACACAGTTATTGTTTGGACAAACCAACCCATCCGACAAGTACTTCACAAGCCGGATTTAGCAGGAAGAATGATGAATTGGGCCATTCAGCTTTCAGAATTCGACATCCAGTACGAAGCCCGATAGGCCATCAAATCCCAAGCTCTGGCCGACTTCATCGTCGAACTTACCCCGACATCGGCCACCCAAAAGGAAGAAGGGGTATGGAAGGTCTACGTGGACAGGTCGTCTAATGCCAAGGGAAGTGGGGCTGGGATCATTGTTGAAAATCCCGAGGGCGTTTTACAAATGGGGAATGGACCTCTTGGGGCCATTTAAAGCTACGAAAAGACAGATGAGGTGGCTGATAGTAGTCGTCGACTATTTCACCAAGTGGATTGAAGCTGAGCCTCTTGCGGCGATTACCTCGGCCCGGGTGCAAAAGTTCTTGGAGCGGACCATAATTGCAAGGTTCGGAATTCCGGCGGAGATCGTTACTGACAATGGAACGCAATTCACCGACGGCAAATTCAGGGCTATGATGACCGGCTTCCAGATCAAGCACCATTTCGCTTCCGTTGAGCACCCACAGTCTAATGGTCAGGCCGAGGCAGCGAATAAAGTTATCCTCGACGGACTAAAAAGACGTATGCACGAAGCCGGTCCAAACTGGGTAGAACAACTCTATTATGTGTTGTGGGCATATAGGACTACCGCCTAAACATCTACTAGAGAGACCCCTTTCAGGATGACGTATGGCTGTGAAGCCATGATACCAGTAGAGGTCGCCCAGTCCTCCTGGAGAAGAAAGCACTTGTCCGAGCTGAAAGACAACGATGATATGCTAGCAGCCGACCTGGATTTAATAGAGGAAGTTCGCGCTGCTGCCCACAGCCGAGATTTGCACGGAAAAGAGAAGCTAGGCCAAAGATTCAATAAAAGGGTAAAAGCAAGATCTTTTGAAGAATGAGACCTCGTATTGCGCCGAGCTGACATCAGCAACAGAAACGCCCGAGAAGGGAAGTTAGCTGCAAATTGGGAAGGGCCATACCGAGTGGTCCAGAACCTCGGACAAGGAGCATATCTATTGGAAGCCCTGGAAGGAGGTCGAGTTAAAAGGACGTGGAACGCGGACAAGTTGAAGAAATACTACAGCTGACAGAGAACAGCAGATGTGATAGTCCATGTGTTTTCCTTTAGTTGACTATGAGCCCGCCATTGGAATCATGGACACCACGTATTTCCCCGTAGCTGGCTTTGAGCCCAACATAGGGATCGTGGGTCGCCATCTCACCATGTGTTCCCCTTTAGTTGGCTGTCAAGCCTGTCATTGGGGTCATGGGAGGTCGCCGGGGTACTCCGAAAGGGACCTTAATAAATTTAACACGTATTTCTCACTAGTCGATCATGTAAACCGGGAACAATGGACCCGTATTAGTCAGTCATTGAGATCGTGGAATTATGTATTCTTCGAAGAATATTAATAAAATCCTTGTTAAGGAAATTCATTGTGCACAGTTTTGGTACTTAGTCGCTATTTTGTATTAACCTCGGCCTTGATCAAGCCGACGTAGCTATCCACGAATGAATCATCGGCTCGGCCGAAAGAATTACATCGATAACGTTACGAATACATTAAACAATTGTTAAGTCGGGAAAAAGATTCCTACACCATGTCTAAAGAGCCCGGCTAACGGCCCCGGCTATAGACGCGTTATTTCTACCAAATCATGTCCGAAAGCCCGACCAACGGTCCCGGCCAGAGACGCTTGGCCATTAGAGCCGAAACAAATAAATTCTGATAAAAGGAAGATCGGCCATTGGAACCGAAATACGAAAGAGAAACAAAGCAAAGGCACATCGGAAAACTCATACTTGAAAAGAAATCGTAAGTAGCGCAGCAAAATTGTGCAGACTGTTCAAAATAATTACAAATGAAACCGACATTTCGGCCCTTCAATCCTCACCGACTGGAGGCGCAACATGATCGGGTGTGCCCACCGAGCTCTCATCTTCGCTCTCCGAGACCATGAGCAGCTGGTCGCCCCCGACGTAGGCCCTGAAATGCATACCCTCAGTGTTTAAGGTAACACCGGGGTTCAAAAAGCGGATCTGGCTCATAGCATTATCAAACGAAGCCTGGGATGACTTCTTCAACTGTGCACGAACAAAGGCAAGCTCGGCCATAAGGTCGTTCTCGTCCTTATTCTTTTTTGTGTTAAGGTCGAAAAGATCATCGCGGCAACGTTTGACCTCGTCATATCGACTGCGAGCCTTGGTGAGACTGCGCTCCAGGTTGGCAATAGCAGCTCGGGAAGATTCATTCTCAGCCCGGAGAGTTTCAAGTTGAGCCTGGGAGAGTCAGAGTCAGCCTAAAGAACGGCCACATGAGTTCTCAAAGTATCAAGCTCAGCGATCAGCCTGGCCGTCAGTTCATGCGCCTCCCTAGCCTCGATCCGAGAAGCCTCCAGCTCGGTAGCAAGTTTGGTCGACAACTCTCGTGCTTCCTTAGCATCATCACGGGAGGCCTCCAGCTCGGCAATAGAGATCGCCGCGCTCGCTTGAGCTCGGTCCAATTCCTGTTGGAGTCCCTGGATGTCGCTCCTCGCAACTTCAAGCTCGGCTGCTCCCCTGGCAGCCTTCTTATTTAGAGAGGCTAGACTCCTAAGTAGAGAAGCGCTTTTCAGACAAGCTAACTGCATTGAGCTTAATTCCTCCAGGTCGGAATCCGGATAGAGGGCCATATCGGAATATCTCTTGGGCGCACGAACAACTTCAAAAACTTCGGGGGTGACGCCCTTGTCCCAAAGAGATCGAGGGGGCAATTGAACAAGCTCCTTGGGCAACTCAGGCCTGGAGTTTGAAACTCCTATGGAAGCAGCAGCTTCGGCAACAACCGCCGGGGCCTCAAGAGCGGCCTCCATAGTCTCCACAGCGACCTCTGGAGTTTCAGAAGCAACCTCCGTCATATCAACATCAACAACTTCAAGAGGGACGGCTGCCACCGGAGGGGAGCTCGGCTGACAAGCCCGAGGAGAGTTCGGCAGGGAAGCACGGGGAGAGCTCGACGAAAAATCCCGATGGACATCTTCAGTCGAAATAATCAAGGTCGGAGCATGGCTGGGCTCACTAGCTGAAGTTTTACCCTTTTTCTCCTCTAACCTGCGCCTCTTCTTGGTCTTGAGAGCCGCAAGGTGTTGGGGAATGAGAACGGCATCCATCTCAATTGTTGCACAGTCAGAATAAGTAATCAATAATAATAATAAACAAAACATTCGAACTACATCAAGAGGTCTAAACTAACCACACTGGATATAGAAGGATATCGGAGCCAAGTTCCCTGAATCCCTGCACGATAATATCCAAGTTGTGGAAGCAGCATCGGAATCCGACAACCGGGCCTTAACAGTTCTATAAAAAGCAGGAGGAGAGTCATAATGAGTAGAAGTCCAGTACAAGGGGAACTTCCACGGATTTAAAGAAGAACCGGACGAGTTCAAAAAGAAGGGATGCTGGCCAGGGACGGCGACAACTTTAATGAATTTATCTTTAAAACCTTTAAAAGAGTCGGAAAACAAGGAAAACAGCCGGCGATCGGAATCGCGGTCTTTACAACCTCGGAAAGAGACCCACCCTTTCCGTTCAGCGGGTTCTTTACCTGATCAGCCAGTATAAACAGTGAAGAAATAAAAGAATAAAGGACAAGTTCAAGGAATCTCGAGCTTCTGGCACAGAGTCTCGAAAGCTCGCATAAAAGGCCAACCATTAGGATGAACCTGAGAAGGGGCAACCCGAAGATGATCTAACACTTGTATTTGAAAGTTAGTGAAGGGAAGACGGATTCCTACTTCCGTGATTACATTTAAGTAAAATAAAAAGAAGTCGGGGTCATTCCCTTCGCGGGCAGAACAAACAGGTTCTCCCGGGCGGGGTAAGCAAAGGTAGAACCCTTCCTGGACCTCGGATGGAACTAGAGCAAGGCTCTCAGAATCCAACACTGAGGTGTACCCTAACACCTCATGGGTGACCCATGGAAACCTATTTGATAAAATAGAAGAGACATTTTGAGAACAGGGCCCTGCGGCAGATTCCTCAACATTTCCAATACGAGACGAATCCATAATTACCTATGACAGTAAAGAAAAACAACAATTAGTAAAGTACCTGGTGGGTGGATCGGCAAAGGACTAAGAGTTGGTGAAGTCTGAGCTGACACGAACTTCGGCACATTAACATCCAAGCCCGATGGCGGCACATCGATAGGTTTGGGGACCCTAATAGGATTATGTCGACAGCTATCTAGTAAGTCGCCGGCTTGCCTATCCAAGTCTATGCTAACCAAATACATGAACTCCTCCACACATTTTTCACAAGGTTCATACCGAATTTCGAATTGGGACTGGGACCTAGGACTGTTTCCAGAGGTAACACTCGAAGGGATGGGGGGCTTAGGAGGAACCCTAGACTCTAGGGAAAGCAAAGCAGACCTATGACGCGATGAAGACCCAAACCTAGAAGATCCTATCTGAGAAGGATTAAGGGTTCGAGAAATAGGGGGTTGCGAATTACCAGGGGCAGACGGAACCCTAAGAAGAGATTTTTTCTTTTCCTCATCAGAAAGGGGAAGTCCAATTAACCAGAATGCGGTACGAGGGGGAACCGTTTTGCGGATATTTGCCTCTTCCTCAGGTGTATATTTCATGGTGAAGACACTACACTACAATATATGAAGATGAAGAAACTACAAGAAACAGATGGGATTTGCAGAAGACGATAAACTAACAAGAAGCTAGTAGAAACCGCGAAAGACTATCGAAAACAGAACTACACAGAACGAAGATGAAAAATAAGAAATAATGATGGAAAAAGGAGAAAAAATACTTGGAATAAAGAGTGGCAAAAGGAAGACAACAAGGGGCAGATGATTCAGGTGCTAGAGAGGAGGGAAAAGTAGAAGTTGTGATGACAAAATGGAAACACAAGACAATAGGGGAAGATAAAACGCTATAAGCCCATTAATTGAAAAAGTAACCGTCGAAATTCAAAAAGGAGAACGTGGGGAGTAATAACTGACAGACATTGAAGGACGTGGGAATGACGGTTACGTCATTATTACAAAAAACAGACAGAGAAAGTGGGAAACGACAGGGGTTGTCATCAAGACACGTGGCGGTACCATGGAGGAAAATCGCTTCATCTCCTAATGGTCAGACTGTTCGAAAAGACAAGACAATGCTCGGCGCTGGGCTAGCTGAAAGTCACTTAGGGGCTAAAAGGATCTGTCATTTCGATTCAGACCCCTATATCTGAGGTCGGTTACACACGGGGTCGGCCGAATACGAGGACGGCCATGCATAAGATCGGCTATGCACAAGGTCGGCCATACACGACGTCGGCGTCACTCGTATGAGGTTGGCTCAAAGCTTCATTGGTCTCGTTGTGCATCCCAGTCATCAAGAATACTAGACGACCGGACTGAGGGGCATCTGTTACGGATTAAAGATAAAACGTACCTTTTTAATTCAAACATTTAAATCTCCATCAAATCTGTTATTAACAGCAAGGGAATAATCAACGGAAGATAGAAGATATAATTGATATCCTCCCATTATCAGTATCTCCCCCGATCACGGAAGAAGATATCGAGTTTCTACCGTTTGTTCTCGGAGTCCAGGTTAGAGTCCTATAAATACAATGCATCCCATGGTGAAAGGTACACACAGAATTCTGACTCTCTCTCTTTCCTTTCACATAGCACACACAACACCCCCATTGTGCTCCTGCTGTAGTGATCTTCTTCCTCGAGTTGCTTCATTCCTATAAGCTTCTAGAGAGAGAGAGAGCTTGATCATACATCAAACATCCCAACACCATTATTGGACATTTCCGTTCTTCAGGAGCAAAGAACAAGGTGAATAGGTGAAAATGAGGATGAAACATCTCTCAATTGTTTCCAAATTTCGTGGAAAGGTGCTGGTTAACATTTTAGATCAGGTACTGTTTTTTTTTTCTTACAATAATCACACTCAGATTTGAATATATGACCTCATACATATTATCCTATCTTCCACTACTAGGCCGACCCTAATGATTTAGAGGTGCTGTTAATTCTGTGTTGGACGTTAAAGATGTATGCTGGGGTTCATTTCCACTAAACAGTATGAGATGCCCTTTTTTTCTCACTTCACATTATTATTTTTTATGAATTATTTATCTTTTTTCTTTAAGTGTCGGTGTTAATGAATATTTTTTTTTTATAAAAAAAATAAAATAAAAATGATGTAAAATAATTTAGGTTGTAATTATAGTAAGCCTTAATTACTCATATGATCTTTAATTTTTTTAGTGTCTATATATACTTTAAGAACAGCATCTTTTAGCTCTCCCTTTGAGTCTCTAGAGTATCATTTTAATTTCTTAGTTTCTATGGTAAAGAACAAAAATATTAAAAAATAGTGTAAAATGATTAAAAAGAGATATTTTTAAGCATAAGAACTAAAGGTAGAGTCTTTCTCGCAGCACTAGCACCTATACCGAACTGAAAATGTTTTCAATCATCAAATAAGTGTTTAATTAAATAAGAATAATGTTATGTAGATACCCAGTTTAATCTATACCTTGAGATTGAGAGATATAATTTTTTTGTAGTGTACCTTAAAAATTGACAAGTGTTAATGTAAGAGACGATATAATTTTTTTTTTTAAATATCAAATGAATGTTTATATTTAATTATGTTTTAGAAAATTAAAAAATGTGGTTAATATTATATGAAATAATAGTATATGAAACTCTACCTGACGCATAACGATTTTTTCTTCTCTGCCTCTGCTCTTTTTCACTTCAAAATTATTATCGGGGGGAATAGAAGTAAAAATAAGTGAAGTGAAATTACATTTTTTGTTTTTATAGTACATATTGCATTTTATGTTTTAGGAGAAGTGGCTCTTGCACTGGGGTAATTTTAAAAAAAAAAATTACCATAATAGATATATTTAAAAAAAATTATAAAAATGGGTAAATTGTGCTTCTCGAAGTACTATTTTCCTATAAAGAAATCCATGCTTCAAAACGCAATTTTATTTTTCAAAAAATTGTTACACTAAAATCATATATGCACATAAGATTTTAGTTTTCAAATTTTTATTATTATTAAAAGTTGAAATTGTATGTGCACATATGATTTCAACATGTTTTTTTTTTATTATTTAAGAAATTACATATTTAAACAAGATTTTGTTCCTAATCCTAACATGTCATGATTTCAATCAGTAGACAAGCTACTATTCGCATATATAACAAAATGAATAAATCAATTTCAAATAGGTCAAAAAGAAATATTAAGTGTGTCTAAATAAAGGTCATTATCTTAATAACTGTCTATAAAGATAATGAATTATATCAAATATTTAATAATCTTTAATTTTTCAAGCATAATTAATTACTATATATTCTTCAACTTATAAATTTTGTCTATATATTACTTTATTTTTAATATATTATTTTCCTTTTTAAAAAATTAAAAAATCCTAAATTTTAACTTAAAAATAAAACCCATTTAAAAAACATAACTGAAATAGTGCACTACAACAGGATTTCAATTTTTTTAAAAGAAAAGAATATAAAAATCATGTTCTATCATATGATTTCATTAGAAAAAACGAAAGAAGAAAAACTGAAATCGTATTTTAATATACAATTTCAGTTCTTAGAGAATTTTTTTAAAATAAATGAAAAGTTAAATTGTGTTTTGATATATGATTTCTTTGTGAAATTGTATATCAAAATATAATTAATTCATTTTTGTAATTTTTTTAAAAAATATCCATTATGATAATTCTTAAAAATCTGTCTATTTCCGGAATTAACTGTGCAGAAGTCTTTACTGGGTCTAGGACATAGGTGCCTTGAATTTCTGTAATTGTATTCCAAAATTGATCTAAATAAATTTTTCCATTGTTGTAATTTAACTTTTTTTTTCATTTTAATTTCTGTAATTTTTTTAGTGTTTATAAAATATGTTTGTTTTGTCTTTTGTCTTTAAAGTATTTTAGATAATTTTTTTCATTGTTTAAAATATTTTTTACTATTCAATTTTAAGGATAAAAAACAAATAAACACAACAAATATATTTTATAAGAATTAAAATAAAAAAATTACAAAACAAAAATAAAATACACTAAATTACAAAAATAAAAAATATATTTAAACCTCTAAAATTTTATCAGTAGGATTACTTATTCTGTTATTCATTCATTTCGTCGATATGCTTCATTCTTAGTTACCATTCACGTTTCTCGTCTGATTACTTTTGTGTCGTTAATAAACTCAGAAGAAACTCTTTAAGACAATGGCAGAGAACCATAATGGGAAGATGAGGGAGCAGAATCAACTAGAAAAAACAACGAAAATGGACATAGCAGTGGCTATGAAAAGGGGTATGAGAATGGCTATGTCAATGGTTATGAAGGTATGAGAATGGCTTTGTCGATGGTTATGAAGGGTATAAGCTTGTTTATGAAAACACGTGGGTTAGTAAAGTCTGTAATGGTCAAAGTGGTCAAGGTAGCAGCAGAAATAGTGAATGGTGTCTATAAGTGGTGGTTATAATAATTTTCTTTTTATTTTGGACAAAATGTGTGATCTTTCATCAGTAAAATTTACTCTGGCATTTGATTTAGCCTTGTATAGTCGTACGCGTACTTCTATTTCAAACTCAGAGTTAACATTAATTTGTTATTGTCATTTCTTGGTTGGCTATCATTTTCTTTTTATGCTCTTTGCAGGTGGTGTGTAGCTGTGTATCTGTTGTGGTAAAGGCTTTTTGTTTTGAATAGTTACTAATGCTGATGTTGAGTTTTAAAGACGAGTAGTTTGCATGTTATGTAAAAGCTATATGCATATTATGAACCGTTTTAGAAAAATTTAAAGGTGGCCTACATTATCCAGGTTGATTAGTACTGCAGTGCGCAGTTACTTATTGGTATACCTATTTAATTTGTCTGTTTTGAATTTAAGCTTGTTTATGTTTAATACTTAAATCATTGAACTTACACATGCATGTTTGAGGGTAGAATCGTAATTAGAATGGCTTCATTGTTATGTTTGTGATTTATAAATAGCAGAAAGAGATATATGACCGGCCAGTATATAGGGGGTTAAGAAACTCATAACATTCGTCCAACAAATCTTTCAAAAAACATTCTTTATTTTCTATTTTTGAGCAATTTTTTACTTCTTAGTCTCAGAACCTCCTAACCCCTAACCACACAAACTCCCCCAACCTTTCTAACAAGAGTAAAACTTATATACAAATACATGTAACAGTAATATAAATTTTCATTTGATTTAAATATTTGTTGTTTGTCCCTATACCATTTGGGTCATTTTTGTCATCCAAATTTAAGTTTAACTTTTGGTCCTTTAAACTAAAAAAATGATTTTTTTTTAGTCTCTACTCAAAATAATAAACATTTCAGTTACTCCAAAGACAATTTAACAATTTTTTGTTAATTAGATAAACTAAATGGAGTATTTTTCGACAGAGATACTAAAAAAATATATTGAAATTTGAAACACTAAATTAAAAAAAGTATCGAAGTTTAAAAGACTAAAAGGTAAAAACATATTTAAGTCTTTTATAAATTTGATTTATATCGGTTAATGTAATTAGTCACTTTTAAAACATTACTTACATCCTATTTTGGGAAGGATTTGATATGGAAGAAGAAAAAAAAAGGTAAAGAAAATGTTATTATGTAATAAAAAAAGATATAACTAAAATAACAGAATATAGCCTTGTATAATCCCTAAAAATGAGTCTCGGGTTATTTTTTTCTACCCTAATAATTTGTTTATTTTTGTGTTTTTAATAACCCTTACCATTACATAACATTGAGGATATTTTGTTTATGTACTTTAAGGCTTTTAAGCAATTCACTCCTTTAATTTAACTTTAAAGAATTTGTTAAAGGAGTCTTGTAAATAACTTTACATTCTTATAATATAATTAAACTGTTTGTTAAACCAACTACATATAATAATATTTAAAATGGATGATTAGCAAGCCGATTCCCTCTCAAGATTACCATTAAATAACCACCTTTTATAGTTAACAACCTATAACTATGTAAAGAAGGACAAAGTCTAGGGTGAGGCAGGCAAACGTTTTTTGTTTGATGTGAAAGTGATATTGGTCGTTAGATTAGAATATGAAGATGCAAAGTGAAATGGGAAACCGGTTCCCACAAAAGTGTGTGACCGGTCCCAATCAGTCTGTGACCCACTGATTTTGAGTGTGAAGACCATATTACCCTTGAATGGATTTTTTGTGTATATGAGTCACCCAAATATTGTGGTCCTGGTGTTATGTTGAAAGTAAGCGTGGTGACTCCATCCTATTTTTGTGTATTCATTGGGCGTCTCAGCCACCGTTTTTGTTACCGTTTCGTCTAAGATCGTATAATTATAGTGGTGGTGAAAGAAGAGTAGGGTTGAAAATATACGAAAATGAAAAAAGAATAAGGACACACACTGTGCACAAGTGGTTTCCAATTTCGAAATCCATTTGATGATTTCGATCCAACGACCATCATCACTTTCGCACTCTTGACATTGGGAATCAGACGCAGTCCGTGAAAGGCGCAGACAACAGAGCGAGGTTGGTCTTCATCCACGACCACGCAGTGCAATCCACCGTCGAAACAATGAAGTTGAAGAATGTATACCGACTCCGACAATCAGAAGTTCTTCATCATAAACAAGACGACCAACAATTTGAGGTAATGAATGACAAGTTCATGTGTGTTAAAGCATGATATGTAAGAAAATGATTGTTGAAAAGTGTTTATGTATGTGCATATGAATGACAAGTTCAACATGTTGTTTACTGTATTTGTTGTATGTTGTAATTGTTATTATGTTTTATTTTAGAGTTTGGGTCAATTCCGCAGACATAATGTTGGAATCTGATGTTAGTGACAACATAGATACATCAATGTTTGGGTATTATCATTTTGATGGAAATGTAGAAGTTGAACATATAGCAGCGGAGGGTGAAGATGACCAATATGATGAACAGGTTCATCAGTCAAGTGACCAAGAAGGAGAGTGTTTTGAATATGAAGATGACGAGGAGCTTGAATCTGAAAACATGGGTGTAGGTAATATTTCTGATTTATGTGAACAGGATGTCATAATTATAAATAACATGGTTGATATTAGGATGTATGAAATGTATTCAATTAGCATAGAAGATGTCGAGTAATTGAGTTTTTGTGATTTGTAAACAACATATCAATTTTATTGCTGGTATGGTAGAATTGTTAGGTTCTCTGTGCGAAAGGATCACATTATAAAAAATAGAAGCGGGGAAATAGTGCAACAGACATATGTTTGCTCACGGGCTGGTTTTATAGCTGAAAAAAACATGAGGTTGGACAAACGAAAACGAAGATTGAAGAATGTAACTAGGTGTGGTTGTATGGCGATATGTCGTGTGCATGTTGATGTGCAGAGTTGCAGATGGTATGTTTCAGTGTGGAATTTTGATCATAATCATGGTCTTTTGGAAAGTGTACACTCTAGTTTGTTACCTTTGCACCGAAAAATGGAAGAGAGTGATATGATGCAGATTTACAATTTTAGAAAGGTTGGTATTAGACCACCTCAGATTTATGCGTCATTTGCAAATGTTGGTGGTGGTTATCATAAGGTAGGCTTTATAAGGAAGGATATTTATAATCAAGAAGTGAGGATGAGGGAGCAAAAACCATCCGATGCGGCTGGTGCATTAAAATACCTAAGTAAATTATGTGAAAATGATCCAATTATGGTTTTGTCTTACATGGTTGATGAAAGTGAAAGGTTGCAACATTTGTTTTGGAGTGATGCTGAGAGTCAAATGAATTAGAAGGTGTTTGGTGATGTCGTTGCATTTCATGCAACCTATAAAAAAATAAGTACCTATGTCCATTTGTTGTTTTTTCCGGTGTCAACCACCATAACCATACCATAGTGTTTGTTGCTGTCATGGTTATGAATGAGACGGAGAACATATATGTGTGGCAGTTGGAGCAGTTCACAAAAGTCATGAATGGGAAAGCTCCTTCGTCGATAATTACCGATGGAGATATAGCTATGAAGAATGCCATCAAGAGAGTGTTCCCGAATGCCCATCATAGGTTATGTACATGGGCATTTGATGCGGAATGCAGCTAGGCATATAGGCGACAAAGGTGTGTTAAAATGATTGAAGACTTTTATGCTTAGTGATATTGAAGTCGTTGAATTTGAAGAAAGATGGAGGGACATGGTTGGTAAATATGAGTTGGAAGATAACAATTGGATCACAAAATTGTATGGCAAGAGGAAAATGTGGTCTCCTGGTCATATTAGAGGCAATGTTTTTGCTGGCATCCGTACTACATCTCGTTGTGAAGCATTCCATAGTCATGTTGCAAAATATGTGAATGTGAAGTCCAATTTGACTGACTTTGTTGAACAATTTCAACGATGCCTGGCGTATTTTCGTCATTGGGAAGTTGTGGCATATTATTTTTCTAATTATGGCAATGTTGTTTTGGAGACAAATCTTCAGTCCCTTAAGAGATCGGCTGGTGCAGTCCTTATGAAGGAGATACTTTTTCTTCTTAGGCCCACTATTGTAAAGACGGTTAGGCTAAGGGTGGTTGATTGCAAGGAGATGACAATGTTTAGTATTTACACAATTGTTAAGTATTGCAGTGAATGTAGTTGGCGTGTTTCTTATTGCCCATCATCATATGAATTCAGTTGTTCCTGCTTGAGAATGGAATCCATGGGTCTTTCATGTGATCATATTGTTTATGCTTTACTATGTTTAAATATCACAGAGTTCCCTAAGTCCTTGCTTGCTGATAGATGGTCGAAGTCTGCAAAGGAATCAATCAAAGGAAAATACCCAACTCCATCATTGAATTGGGAATCAGAAGATATTGGTAGATATGCAACATTGCTTCAGTTATCTCTAGACAAGTTTGTGAGGCTGCTTATCATGTGGAAGAAGACTATGATGATACTGTAGTTTTGTTTTCAAACCACCTAAAGAGGTTGAAGTTTCAAAACAATAACATAGGTTCTAAAAATGGAATACAGGTTGAAGCCATGAGTAATAATGCATTTGATGGTGTTTTGGATCATGTTGTTATACGTTAATCAATCAATGATCAGTGTAATAGGCGTACAAGGATACAAACATGTGGGATGTGTGGAGCGGTTGGTCACAATAGGCGCAAGTGCAATGTTGCCACTCAAAATGCACAACAGTCAGATGGGTGCTTATGATATTCGTTCAAGTCAACAACCATGTACTGCTCCTGAACGTGCCGACGAATATAATTATCATTTGGTATACAGTTGCATCCCTTACCTAACCTTGTTATTTGTAAATTGTTGTAGCTTGTTTATTACATACTCAAGTACTTAAAAACAAAACATATGCTTTGTTGTAGTTCACACAAAATCCAGCATCATTTATTCCTTTAAGCAGCTAGGCACATCATTGATTAAGGTGTGTGGCTTTTATCATTTTGGCGTCTTTAGTGTTAACAAATTTTTGCAACCATAATAGTTAGCCAATAAGCCATGACGGGAGGTCCAGAAGGAATATTTGGTGGCTCTTAAAATGCATAAGCTATGCAGTAGTAGTTGATATATATGTAAGCGTACTTATGTTGCCTTGAATTGTTGGTTGTATTTTTGTGTTGCAGGTGTTATTTCAAATTGGTGTAATTGCTATGAAGGGCTGCTATTTATTTCAAAGTAACTTGACTTAAAATCAAACAGGCCATTAGTCATTACAAATTGGTGTATGTTTGGTTTACTTATGTTATCTATGGTGATTGATATGTAATGCCATTATTGGATTTTTTTTATCGATGACAATTAACAAAATGATTTACAAATATTTTTGCATCCCCAATCGTCCACATATAACCAATGTTATTCAATGTTTATTTGATTTATGTTAAACTACGCAATTAGGGACTCGCCTTGTGCAACGTCAATTGCAAATTCATTTATACTCAGTATTTATTAGTGCATGACAATTTTGCTTGTTTGTTGTATACTGTGATTTGTAGCCTTAAAGGAAGGTGCAGAAAGTTATGTATGACAAAATACCATAAATGCGAAGTTTTAAAATATATAAGGCATGTTAATGTTGTTGATATGGAGTCCAACTATTATACATATGTCATAGGGGATTTTTGGGACAAATAAAAAATTTGTAAAATAGCAAGAAGGAGAATTGGCAATATGAGTCTAGCTTGATGGGTCTCTCCAAAGAATTCGTAAATAAAACTGGAGTGAGCTCTATTAAAAAATGTAGCTCTAAAAAAATTGAGCTATTTTAGCCCCCATTCTGATGGGCTTATTGATCCAGTAATATCTTGGCCCTAAAACAACTCAGCTTATTTTGTGCAATTTTATAAACTAATTTAATTTTATATTTTACCAATTTATACATATTTTTTATGATTTTATATATTAAATTTACTTTTAAAAATTTTATATATTAAGCTAATTTGACACATTGGCATAACGTAGAGCCAGGTTGAACAATAAAATTTGGTAAGAGAGATAGACTGTGATGCTCATGGAAATTAGCCTTGTAGTTGCCGTGGTGCCCATTGGCACAACCGTTAACGACTGGCTAAATAGAACAATATATTCAAAATGGTCAAAGTCAAATCAAAGCCAGTTTTAGAAAGTAGCTATATGACTTTGACTTTGAATCCTTCAATGCTCAAACTTTAAACTCGATGATTGCCAATCCTAGAAACCAACCATCCATATACGTCGGCAAACTTTCTTGCTATAAATGGAAAATAGACAATAGCAAGTTTAATTAGTACTAGTTACAATTTATTAATTAGTAGGTAATTTATTTGCCTATCAGACACCTTGGAACTCGACTTTATTGAAATAATGTTCATGAAAAATGGTTGTTTTAATTTTTTGCAACTGGTTTTTTGTTCAGTCTTTATTTGATTTATGTTAAACTACGCAATTATCAACTCACCTCATGCTATTTCAATTCATCCTCTTTTTCCAAGGGTTTCATAATTGGACATTAAACCCATTTCATATGATGGGAGTCGATGGTGTATTTGGCACTGCACTACTATGTGCTATTGATGGAGCCCAACTATTATACATATGTCATAGGGGATTTTTGGGAATTAATGTCCATGAATAATGGTTGTTTTAATTTGTTGCAACTGGTTTTTGTAAATATTATAATGATTATTATTATTAACGGTGCAATTGAATTATGTAAATAAAATTCAATTTTTATACAAATATGATATGCTGTAACTTTGAAAAATATATGCTCTTCTAATAATATAATAAAAACATGATAAATAAATCCTACAAAATTATTATGTTATAATAAACATGCCAAATCCAACAGGACATTTTACAAATATGTACCATAATGGGCCAAAATGTTCATATAATTCATGTTCTGTGCTCCATCATACTATTATAGGTATAGTAAACTAATTAACCAAAAAATGAATGACAAAAATTGGAGTTGTATACAAAAACCACCTATAAATCATTTTATTTGTGACATTTAATCTATCACACTACACCATTGATATTCTCAAAAAGCAACCAAATTGTAACACACATTGTCAATGATTCCCAACCAGAAAATTGTCCCAATTCATGTTTGCGAAGCTGACAAGGATGCTCTTGTTGAAGTTGTATGGACCCAGTAGCAATTTCATCCCTACTTTCATTCTTACATGATTGTCATTTAGCTAATTAAATAGACAAAACAATTGTTAACCAATCATTCTATGAATGACAATTAAAAATGGTCTTAAATAACTGTTATAACTGTCTTACCACGCCATACAATATTGACAAGAACGACTCTTCCTTATGCATCCACTCCAAGACCCATAAAGTTGAATTTTCACTGCATTGTTTTTTCATTGTCATCCAGTCATGATGAGTCACAGACCAAAATGACTAATTGTGACATACACTGGTAATTATGACAATTTGTATTGGTGTAGAGGTTGGTCACCTAGATCCATAGTTTGGGATCCCCCTCGGTTGCAAAATGTCCCAATGATCCATATCTTCTACACCCGAATTAATGTATGCGGTGTCAAACTTAGTAGCCAATAAACATGACATGATTTGACCTACAATCACAAAACTAACAATAATAAGTGAAACATGTTTTATCAAAAGCATGTGTATAACACTAACACATACCATCGTCCAAATTACTTGTCTTCGGTCCTCCAACGAGTCAACTATCACATGTGAATCCAAGTGATAGAATTTGTTATCATCGATGCTTATAACCACTAGATACCAATGGTTGCTATGACCATAAATTGGTATGTGAATCTGAAAAAATAAATGACATTGGCTTCTAATCATTGATGCAATGGACAATGCGTCAAGGTACAATAACACAAAATACCACCTACATGATTAACACAAAATTAAATGAATAGGTTGTAGGAGTTTATTTAATTGGTACTACTTACCAGAGTAAAGGCACATCACAATAAATATGGGTTTGCAAAGTGACGTAACTCACCATAGACCCAGTTTTGTTTCCGAGGAGTCACCCATCCCAACTAGTACACATTTCCCCAAGCAACATGGATGGAGTTTATCGACGACACAAACGACGTGACCGTTCCAGCCATTAAACTGTGTGAACTTCATTTAATGTTATCATTTAATTTCAGCGAAATATACCTTTGGCCTCCTGGTTTCCTATGTGCGCGTGTGAAAATTACTGTTGTTATAGTAATAAACTGATAATAATAACAATTTATTTTCATTGGGTCAAATTTTGGCAATTAGTGGCTGTAAATGAAGCGTCAAAGAAACTACTAGAGCCACGAGCATATTGGTCATTTAGGAAAGGCCCAACTTTCATTTATGGTAACCAATTTTACAGTTGTTGAGGCTTATTGGGCCGTTATTGCCAACCTAAATGGCCCAAATTGTGTTGTGTGAGTGTACAAACCATGTCTCACCATGTTAACATGGGTTCAATGCCACTTAACAATCAAAATAAAAATTATCAAACATGCTCTTAGGTCGCATGTATTGACATTGTCGGTGTACGTAAGATACTAGTCACACAAACACTTCATCCTCCTTGAAGCGCAAGCCGATTTGATCAACACCAATTGACCCTTGGAACACGAAACAACACTCTTATAATGCATGCTTAAACACTGCTAGTGATTCTGTCCACTTGTTGTAGTTTATATTTTAATTTTTGGCGGTATGTATATGCCCACCTTTAATGCCAGTGTCAGAGTTTATGTTTTTTGTTTTGCTATTAAATAAATTGTTGATCTACACTCCTAATGATGGTATCCTTTAATGTTGTATGTGGAAATTAGCGCCAATGGATCAAGACGAAGTCGTCCGGAGGGAAATGGCCATTTGGATGATGCAGATCAAGAAAAAATCTCCAGAGTGCGTTAACATCGTCAACATTGCCCACCAGGTGAGATTTCAAACTTAAATAATTATGACAGTATACCACCAATTCTATAACTGACAGTTTTTATTTGTGTTTTATATATACATGTAGCCTTATGCAAAGATAGTAGGAGCTTTTCATTGCAGTGGAAACATGATTTGGAAGACAATTGGCATATAATAGACATTAATGGCAAACATCATATTGTCTAGTATAACAAATCGATCGACAATCCTGCAATTTGCGGGGGATGGACAACCCTAAGAGAGTATTACGGTCTACAAGATAATCACCAAATTACCTTGACATACTATGGGCAGTCTGTCTTCTTCATCACGGTTTACAAAAGTCCTTCTCAACTACAAGCATTTCCTAAATCGCATTCTTTGTTTAAAAGCAACCCAAACTCCATCGTATTCCGCATGATGCTCACCAAACACAAGGTTGTTGATTCAAGAGGAGATATGAAAGGATGGACATGGAATCAAGCTTTGGAGTTTTGTGCTTTCAACATGCCTTATTTCAAAAGTACCTTGGAAGCTTGAAGATCAATTGATTCATGTAAAAGGGAAGATGTGTTATCTGACAATCCAATGTGCATTTCATGCATAATCATTCATTTAGGATTGTTAGAATGAGGGCCAATTCAAAAGCATTTAACAAATAAGGCAAATTAAAATCAAGTTTTTGGAAAAATGAAGTTTTCCTGCTTTAATTGATTACAGATATGTTGGCATCGATTATTTTGTTCTTCGTGTCTTCTGGAAAACAAACCAAGAACAATGTAATCGATTACATATCGAATTAATCGATTACCTAGGCTAAAATTGAAATATCATACTGTCTGTCTTAATCAATTATAGAAGTTCGTATCAATTACATATCATGCCTATGGCTAACATGTTTTGCTTATTTAATCGATTACATATCGTTTTAATCGATTACATAGTACATTTAAAAATATTGGTCTGTCTGTCTTAATCGATTACCAAATTCAGTAATCGATTACTCGGTGCATTTGAAAAATCATGAGTGTCTGATTTAATCGATTACGTGACGGAATAATCGATTACAATGTTCATAGTTCAAACCCAGAATGCATCATAAACACTTTAATCGATTACATTCTTGAATTAATTGATTACATATGCGAAATAATCGATTACAGGAGCGTGTTTAATCAATTATTTTCAGTTAAAAAGCTGTTATAAATAGAACCTATTGCCCTGTGATTTTAAGAGTTGAGAAATTCGTATTCTAGGCACAAACATTCATGAGCTTTCATTAGTGAGTTTTCTGAGTTCTAAAACATCTTGGCTTCATCAAAATTCTTATGGGTTTTTGATTTGAAGAGTGAAGCATAATTGAGTTTCAAAGAGTAAGGAAAGGGAAGCATTGAATCTGTTATTTTTTCTTTCAACCTGGTGAATCATACATATGCATCTTGTTCATTGGATTATCAGGTGAATTTGTTCCTTATTCTTTGTGGTTGTAAATCTGTTATTTGATTTCTGTAAAGATTGGCTTATTGTAAATGAGTTTCTTGCATGATGACTAGAGATAGTGTTTCTCTAGGGGTTGCTGAGTAGTGTTCTCAGTGGGGTTGGTCTCTAAGAATCTAATAGTGTTTTAGATTTCTGAACTTTATCTAGGGTTGATAAAGAAAGGCTTGTAATATCTTGTAAGAACATTAATTTGCAATAGTGGAACTCCATTCTAGTGTTGAGTGGAAGAACTGGATGTAGCTTCATAGTGTTTGAAGTGAACCAGTATAAAAATTGTGGCTGATCTTTATTCTAATCTCTTCATCTCTTTATTGCTTTAGTTTGTGAATCAAATTATTTGCACAAAAGATTTCAGTTGTCTATTGATTTTCTTAACAGAGGAATTTGATTGAATATAAGATTCTTGGTTTCAAAACAATTTTTAAAAGTGATAAAGATCCTGTGGAAACTCTGATGTGAAAATTTTTAAATACCAAGGTTCAACCAATTCACCCCCCCTCTTGGTTGTATTGAAGTATTCCTATTATTTTCAAAGGTGTCTTGTAGTTTCGTTGTAAGTTCTTAATTTTGACTTATTTGCCTAATTGGTTAATATAATTTTGGTTGCTATACACGTATTTGTAACTCCCAATATGGTTATTTCAGGATGTGCCAAGTCCTTTGTACTACTTCTTAAGGGACGTAGAGTTCACCCATGTAAATTTTGAAAGGACAATGCCATGCAAAGCTGTCTTCAACCACTGGAGGAAATCGGCTAAAATTGGAGCTAGGTGGAGGAAATTTGCCAAGGACAACAACTTACATGAAGATTTAGAATTTGTAATGGAATTTCCCAATCCTACGATGAACATCGTCCTTTGGTACACGTGTTGAAATGCGGAAGCTAACTTTTTTTGTTTTGTTGTGATGCACGTTTTGATGCCGTTCATGATATGTTTTGTAAATATGGACATATCCTATTTGGGGTTTGACTATAACTAATGTTTCTATATTGCCTTTTGGCTGACCAAATCAACATTATGTTGTCATGTGCATTAAAATGTGTATCTGCCATAATTCATTATTAAAAGTGTCAGTTTTGTAAATCAATGAAACTGTCTTTTACTCATGATTTACCCCAAAATGGCATGTTATAGATAACACCAAATTGGCTCAAATAATTTTACATTGAACGTTCATCATATGTTTTTATAATACACCTAACAGAACATATTATTTATAAATTACGAGATGCTTGGCTTATGTTTTATGCTTACAATAAAACAATTGGGTTAAAAATATTATTTGATATGGAAGGAAAAGTTTTGAAAGCAAAAGTAGTTTTTATTTAATAACAATAAAATGTATATTTATTTACTAGTCAGCAACCAGGGCATCCACAATGTTTTTTTTTTTTTTGCCCACACCAAATTTAGACTATCAATAATAAATATATATCATGTTATAAATAAAACTAGTACATGTATGTTTTGGTATATATTAATTTTTTAATGTACTAATTGGTGAAAAAGTACAAAAAAAGGTTATGTAGTATCATATTTGTAGCCAATACTAGTGTCCTAACTTTCCTATCCAATTTAACAATATCTCTCCCTTTGGCTATGAGCCTATTAAAAAATTTGTCATCATTCAAATTTTTTGTTCTTGTTTTTAAAAAAAATTATATCCTCCATTTTTGTTTTTTCAATTTTTTTAAGAACTATATTGTTGTTCTCCATATTTTTGAGACCCATATAAAATTAGGATATAACAAATTGAAAATATATGTATATATATATATATATATATACACATATTAAACAAGCCTCAACCTGGCCTGCACAAAGGCATGACCTGGCCTAAAAGCTTGTACACAAAGTATGATAATAAAAAAAATCAAATAAATAAAACTTAAAACTAATTAGGTTGACTTGCTATTTTCATAACACAATTTACTATTAGCACCCCCTTATTTATAAATCCACTTAACTGTCGTATTAAATCATAGATTTAAATTGTTTCATTTCAATTGTTAAATACTCATTATATCATTAATTTGACATAGTTCGTTACATCCATCGATGAATTGAATATGAAGTTTACACTTCACCCAATATAAACATTATATCATAATACACACAAATTGAAAGACAACGGTAGTTAATTTAGTGAGACACGGAGACACAAACATAATAATGATAACATAATAAAATGAAATATACTGGAACGTTCTAACAATAACAATTCAAATACGAAAATAACAAAACTAACCACACTTTGAAAGATGTTGTCATCAAACCTCTTTGTCTTCCATTTCAATCATTGTAGTAGTTGTTGATCATGCACAACATCTTCATCCATTATTGCAACATGTTCATTGGTTGTTGCGACTTGTTGGGTTACTGGTTTATTAAAAATAGCTAACATTTGTATAAGACAAAATCGTTTCCAATAGTTGGATTCTGCTAACATCTTTAACACGTCTTCATCGTTTTTCAACTCTATTATGTTATTCGATAACGTTTTTCTGAATATTTTGCATGGCCTGATTTTCTAAAAAATAATTTTCTTACAACCTGTGATTTGTGAATTCCATAAGGGGAACCCCTACAGGCACAACTTGGTTGATGACATTCTTCAGCGTTTGCATGTTGCATTCGGAAGGAATTTCAAATGTTATTAAGTATGTTCCAGTAAAGGAGTAACCTATAAAATTGCCTTGTCGTGGTATGTTCCACTTGCCATTGTAATATACCATTGAATGATGAGTAGGAATCATGATTGATCAAAGTAGGTTGACAATACCATCCGGTGTTCTGTTGATGGTACATAATAATTCTATTGGGCCAATAAATGAATATTGGTCATTGCACTGTAACTTTGTGCAAACATCATTATCATTTGTCAATTTCAGAGAATGAAAAAAACATTGTTTGCCTACATGTATGGATGGTTTTCGGTAGTAGATTTCATGCACAAATTGATCATTGGTTAGCAGAAGGGTGTTTTGCATTCTACTCTTAAGGGACTGAAAACAACACTCATCAGAAACTCGCATTGGTATTGGAGTAGGATATTGAAAATAAACATCAGATTCATTGGGTTTGATTGATCCATTTGGAAAAACAAATGCTAATTTGGAGTTACAAATGGTTTGACTGGTTGTTTAACCTAAGAATGACATAGTATTGAGGATGAATTGGTTTGTGAATGTATGTTTTGTGAGAGTGTGTGGTGTAGTTCATGGTGTTTTGTGTTACTTGTAATAATAGTTTGCAATATTTGCCCCGTTCATGTCTATTCAAATCTCGTAAGGTTGAAATTGTCTTTCCAATATAGGCTTCTTTAGAATCCAATGTTGACTAACACATGTCATTATTGAAGTATCTCATTTATAAAAGTTGTGCATGGTGTAGTCAATTTCTATTGTGATTTTACCCTCCAACATGGTCTAACAGTCTATCATTATTCTCAGACCTAACATTTAAATGATGAGTTGTGAATTCAATGTCAGGTTTAAGGTCAATTCAATGATAGTTGGTCAAACATCTATTATTTTTTTAACACACTTGTATATTTTGGAAACTGTTGTCATATTCAAACAACATGTCCACTTATTCTTTTCAAATATATTGTTTAATACTTTAAAATGGTTTAAATAACTGTAACTTATCAAAACAAGATGATGTTTATTATTATTATTATCATTACTATAAATGTTGTTGGTATTATTATTATCATCATCAATGCTGCAAGTAACTTATTTAAATAAAATTATAGATTTGGCAAATTATATGGTTAAATACAAAACAAAATATTTTCCATCAATGGACCAAAGATGCATGTAAATGAATTTGGTATTCAATATATTTATTGAAATTTTCCAATTCCAGTATCAAAATACAAGACAAAATATTTTCCATTAACCTACTAATCTTCAAAATATACGTTCCACACTATGTTTACCCAAATTATAACCAAAATATACAAAGCCTAATTGAAAAACCAATGTTCAAAAAAATAGTATTAGTGGCACATCAGAATATCAGAGTACACCATTGTGAGCCCATCATGGTCTTCAAAAAAAGCAAGTGTCAAGACACTTACTTATTATATACATGGATTATTATTATTATTATTATTATTATTATTATTATTATTATTATTATTATTATATATTATTAATTTCCAATACATTAGCAATCGAAAACAATATTTCAATTACTTATTATTTTAGTTTGAATCAATGTACAGTTTACATAAGTATTTCATATGCAATTACATATTTCATTTATCAACGTTTTACTTATAAATAATAAACTTCAATATTTTATCTTTCACAGATACGCTATTATTTTTCCTAATTTTTTTATTTACATTTTAATTTTAAATAAAATGGAAATAAATAACAATATATTTTTTTACATCAAAATAGAATTAAATAATTTTTTCATACTTCATTACAAATTATGCTTTTTTGCTAATGATTATCAAAATATTATAAACCTAACAGCATAAAAATAAACTCTTCAGATTAATAAATTTTTTAAAATTGTTTATATATATAATAAACAATTTAAATTAGCAATTTAAGTGAATGTTTACTGCTAGAGACATGACACCATTTACATATTGAGTCCATCACCGTTCATTATGACAGCATACTTATACGATGTACGATCATATTTAATTTGTAGATTTTCGAAACCACTAATCGAGGCTTGCAATAAATGTGGGTTTGCAAAGTCACGGTTGATATGACACACATTTTCGTTTTTGAGGCATCACACATCAAGATAGCATCACACGTTTTCCCAGACGACACAGATGGAGTATATGGACAACCCATTTGACGTGACCGTTCGAATAATAAAACGCGCAAAATTTTTTGATGTAATGTCTATAGCCAATAGACATTAGGTTTCCCAAATCTTTCTTGCAATGAAATCTAATCTTCAATCAAACTCCAAGAAATGGAGAATTCTGCACTTTCACAGAATTTGGGGCTTTTTAAGAGATTTCTAATTTGTAGAAATGGATTGTGGAAGAAGAATAGGAATGAATTGGAATGACACCATGGAATAGGAATTCCAATAAGTCTTGCAAGAATCACCACAATAGCAGAGGAGCCATTGATAAGAAATAAGAAGGTTCTTGAATAAGAACAAGAGAGAAACCCTCTCAACAATTTCAGAATTGTATTAATTGAATCCAAAAGTTCCTACAAACAGTTTTGGTGTGGTTTATATAGCCCACGAAATTACAAGCTAAATGACCCTAAATGTAAGTAAAATGCAAATTGAAATGAAGCCCAAATGTAGCTTGTAGTGCAAGCTTTGTTCAAAACGACCTTTGGCTTCACAAAATCGTGTTTCTGCATAAACTTCTGGTTTAATCGATTATTTCAACCATGTAATCGATTATTTAACCTAAATAATCGATAACTTGGTTTGGTAATCAATTATTTTGCTCTAATCCTTCCTGGAAACAGATTTAGGACCAAAATAATCGATTAAAACAGAGTGTTTCTTCTAAAAAAATGTCTTGTAATCGATTACAGACACATCGTAATCGATTACAACAAACAATAATCAATTACAGACATGTCGTAATCGATTAAAACAGACAAGATTTGCTACACAGACAGCATTTGCTTGTGTAATCGATTACAGACACGTAATCGATTAAAACAGACAACACTTTGTTTTTTACAAGTATTTTGTTGAAATCTCCTAACAAGTGCTGGAATTTATCAATTAAATTGGATTTGAGACATCAAAATCCAACTCTTGTCATCTTTAGTTTGGCGTGCCTTCTCATATTTGCCCAAGCTCATTTGAATGTGATCTTGAAGTGATTGAGTCCTAGCTCTTGTCATTGGTCTTTGAAACTAACCAAAGGAAGTGCTTCAAGCTCTCCTTCTAGACCTTTGGCTTGTGCTGGACCTCCATCACTTTTGGTTTGTGAAGTCATTTAATGTGAACCAACGAAATGTTTGGCTTCCCGGTTTCCTAATCATGGTTGTCAAAATTACAGTTGTTAATTGTTAATTAAAACAATTAAGATATTTATTTATGTGAAAATTAGCATATATATTTTTTATTTTCTGTTATGTAATAAATAATAAGTGGTGTTAATATTTTTTGTTGTTGTCATAATTACACTGAAGCAGTACACAGATGGAAGAATATTTGTTCAGATGACAGTGTACGGAGCCTACTATCCATTTTCCTATCTAATATAGTAGGATCTTACGTGATGTGACCACAAACAAAAACATGCTATCAACTTTCCCGCTTTGTGTGAACAGTTGCATTGTGTGGCAAATGACCAATTAATTTATTTAATAATGTCGTTTTAAAATTATTGTATTGCTTTGTTCCATCTTATGGCCCTATTTTGTCAGACCTGTATTTTTTATAAATTGGTTTCATTTTTTATGTATGTTCTGATAATGCAAGAATGCACTTACACTCAGTCTTGCTTGCTCACAATATGATGTTCACTCACTTTGTGAATCTTGGTGTTTCACACACTCACACACTACACATATGCACACTTTGAATTATATCAGAAAACTACAGTGAAACATATATTCTCTCTGCTGTAATTCATTGATATAGCATAGTATATATACAGCTCAAGGTTCCACTTTAATTTGGATAGACTCTAACAAACTAACTAACTAATTGAATTACACCAATACACCTCCTAATTCAGATTAGTCATAGATTGTACACCTAGTCTACTTCTTAGTTCTACAAACTTAGCATTCTTCAATGGCTTGGTCAAGATGTCAGCTAGCTGCTCTTCTGTTATGCAATACTGCAATTCCACTCTGTCCTTGCTGACTTGATCACGAAGGAAATGATACTTGGTCTCAATATGTTTGCTTCTGCCATGAGCAATAGGATGTTTTGCCAAATCAATTGCTGACTTATTGTCAATCAGTAGCTTCACTGGTTTGGCTTCTCTAAGCTTCAATTCCTCAAGCAAAGTTTCTAACCAAAGAGCTTGACAAGCTGCTACTGAAGCAGCAACATATTCAGCTTCACAAGATGACAAAGCAACAACATCTTGCTTTTTTGAACACCAAGAAATTGGTTTTCCACCAACCATAAACACATAGCCTGTGGTACTCTTTCTATCATCCTTATCTCCACACCAATCTGAATCACAGTAACCAAGTAATTCAGCTGCACCTCCATTTAACTTGTTAGGATATAAAATGCCAAAATCTAGAGATCCTTTAACATATCGAAAGATTCTCTTGGCTGCAGCAAGATGTGATACCCTTGGATGCTCCATAAATCTGCTTATCACACCAACAATATAGGCTAAGTCAGGCCTGGTGTTGCACAAATACCTCAAGGAACCTACTAATTGCTTATAGTGAGTAGGATCTACTGCTTCATCACTGCCATCCTTCTGTAATCTGATTCCAGACTCTGCAGGTGTACAGGCAGAGTTACAATCCATCATACTGAACCTCTTCAACACATCTTCAGCATACTTCTTTTGGCTCATGAAAATACCCTTGCTGGTATGAGTAAATTCAATGCCAAGGAAGTAGGATAGCACACCTAAATCACTCATGTCAAATCTCTCATGATTTTGGTTTTGAATTCTACAATTTCTTTTTCACTGCTTCCAGTCGTCAACAGATCATCAACATATAGGCATATTATCAATATGCTTGTTGCTGTGGAATGCCTAACATACACTCCATGTTCTGTGATGCATTTGACAAATTTCAATTGCTTTAGAAAGCCATCAATTCTCATATTCCAGGCTCTTGGGGCCTGTTTTAGACCATACAAAGCCTTCTTCAACTTATATACTTTGTCTTCATGCCCTTCTACTTCATAGCCAGGAGGTTGGGAAACATAAACTTCCTCTTCTAGTGGCCCATTTAAAAAAGCAGATTTCACATCTAATTGGTATAATAACCAACCTTTGAAGCTTGCCAATGCAGTTACAAGTCTTATTGTTTCAATCCTTGCAACAGGTGCAAAGACCTCATAGAAATCCAGGCCAGGTTTATGCAAGAAGCCCTTTGCTACTAATCTGGCCTTATACTTAGCAATGTCACCATTAGGCTTGATTTTTGTCTTGTAAACCCATTTTACATCAATAGGTCTTTTCTGTTTTGGCAAAGTTACCAATTTCCAAGTCTCATTCTTCTCAATTGATTTGAGTTCTTCTAGCATGACATTTCTCCAATTTGGACTCTCCATAGCCTGCTCAAAACTGACAGGATCTGCTTCATCTAATAAAGCAAAATGCACAAGCTCACCTTCTGTTGTGACTGCAGAATCAAGAAACATCTGATAATCATGCAACCTTGGTGGTACATGTCTTTCTCTTTGTGACCTTTTGACTTTATTTTCAACAACAACTTCCATATTGTCCTGATTATCATCAAGACTCACAGTAATACTGCCAACATTGCTATCAGTCTTGCTTGCTTCCCAATTCCAGCTATTCTTTTCATCAACCACAACATCACTGCTTATTACAATTTTCCTTTTCTTAGGATCAAACAGCTTGTAGGATCCAGTTGAGGTATAACCCAGAAGAATCATCTGCTCAACTCTATCATCAAGCTTCTTTCTAAGCTGTTCAGGAACATGCCTATAGCATAATGAGCCAAATATTCTAAAATGACTGACACTAGGCCTTTTACCTGACCATGCTTCCTCTGGAGTCATACCATGCAGCCTCTTGGTTGGACTTCTATCCAAGATATAAGCTGCAGTAGCCACTGCTTCACCCCAGAAATAGGCAGGCATCTTTTTTTGTTTTCAGCATGCTCCTTGTCATGTCAAGAAGAGTTCTATTTCTTCTTTCAGCTGTTCCATTATGCTGAGGTGTATATGAAGCTATCACCTCATGTATGATTCCTTCTTGGTCACAAAATTTCTGAAATTCATGTAAGACATACTCACCACCTCCATCAGTTTTCAGTATTTTGATTTGCTTTCCACTTTGTTTTTCAGCCATCAATTTGAACTTTTGAAAAACATTAAGCACTTCACTTTTCCTTTTAATGAGATACAACCACATTTTCCTTGTAAACTCATCAATAAAAGAAACAAAGTAGCTATTTCCACCAAGAGAAGTTACCTCAAAAGGTCCACATACATCTGAAGAAATTACTGTAAGCTTTTCAGTTGTCCTGATAGGAATTTCTGACTTGAAGGACTTTCTAGTTTGCTTGGACTCAAAACAGTCAGCACATACTTCATTTGGCTGCACAATTGAAGGAAGACCTCTGACCATATTCTTGCTCTGCAGTAGGCTTAAACTTCTAAAATTCAAATGCCCAAACCTTTGATGCCACAACTAGGTCTCACTGCTGCATTCATTAGCCAGACAATGATGATGCATGACTTGAACACCAATCTTGAAAGTTCTATTTGCTGACAGAGAGGCTTTCAAGATTAATCTCATTTTACTATCAAAAACGTTCAAATGGTCGTGCTCCATCTTCATTGAGTAGCCTTTCTCCAGTAATTGACCAAGACTCAACAAGTTTGTCTTCATGTTTGGAACATAAAGAACTTCAGTTATGGCAGCCTGCTGACCATTCTTCTGTTGGATCACCCTAATCCCTCAGCAATTACAGTGCTATTGTCTGCAAATCTGACCTTATTCTTCACACTTTCATCAAGGTTTGTAAACCATTCTCTATGACCAGACATATGATTTGAACAACATGTATCAAGATACCACAAATCAGATTTGTCATCTTTTGAATTTGTAGTAGTCATCAACAGAACTTCATCAGATTCAGAATCTTCCTCATGAGCCATTTGTGCTTCTTCTTCCTGCTTTCTTGGCACTTTCTTGCCTCTACACTCATATGCATAATGACCATATTTTTGGCAGTTGTAACACTGCACATCTTTCTTAGGAATTCTTCTTTTCTCATAGTTTCTGCTCACTTCATGTTTCTTGGAGCTTCCAGCATTCTGATTCTGCTCAAAATTGCTACCTTGGCCTCTTTCTTGATTCTTCCACTTGTTATTCTTCCATTTTCCTCTCTCTTTGTAATTCTTTCTTCCATCACCTCCTTTATGCTTGAACTGAGCTTGTAAAGCTTGCTCAGTTTTCGCAGAACCCTTCTCATTTAATCTCAACTCTCGGGCTTCAAGGGTTGCTTGCAACTCTTCAATTTTCATTGACTCAAGATCCTTTGATTCTTCCAATACAACAACCACTTGGTCGAATCTGCTTGTTAGTGTTCTCAACACCTTTTCAATTATTGTTGTAGTTGAAAGTGTTTCTGTAACGCCCCAATCTACTAATCAGGGTCATTACTGTAACACCCCGTGTGCACCCGGTGTGTCATCCATAATAATATCATGAGCGCGCTATCAGCGTTATCTGAACGCATGGCGGAAGCTATAGAATCGTTTTTCTCAATATCAATATGCATGTAATATAAAACACATACATAAAACATTAACATAAGCCCCTATTGAT
>PYAF01001376.1:310184-333268 GCA_007407185.1 Glycine tomentella | reverse complement strand
TCTGCCTATATAATTGTTTATGTTTGATCTGGATCAGCAGGGGCTTGTTTTAGGTTTCTGTGTGTGGTTTTATATTTCATGCATAATGTAATCAAGATAAACGATTCTATCGCTTCCGCACCGCGCTTACTAAACGCTAATAGCGTGTTATGTATATCATTGATGATAACATGCCGGAGACGTCCGGGGTGTTACAATGGGTAAAGGATTAATAAAATGTTCAATTATGAAATTTGATGAAGGACCTCTATAAAAGTTAGCATTGACACAAACAGAAGTGAATAAAAATAATTCAGTTGATGATTGAGTAGAACATGAAGGTTCATAGTGCAAAAAAGATGCAGGACAAAATGGAGAAAAATAAAGGTATTACTTGGGTAAATTGAAAAAAAGAAAACCTAAACAGGTGGGAAGTTTATTAACAGAGCATTGATTTTGCATAAAGTTTTTAGTTGTTTTCTTTAATTTAAGTTTATAACTGAAAATTGTTTGCTACATATTACAATTCTTGCTTAGATTTGTAATTAGTATTTTTGTTCCAAGCTAACTTTTTCATTTTTTTTCTATTCATCTTATATCTTTATCTTATAGTGATTATATGAATTTAAATTCTAATAGATTCTCAATTAGCCGTGCATTAGTCATGTCCACTCAAACTATTTAAGTTTTCAATCTTTTTTAAATTGTTGTTACCCATCAATTACATTTATATACAATATTCTATTTCTAGGCTGAAATTTTGTAACATATTAACAAAATTGTTAACGAGTACTACATTACAAATTGATTGTCAGGTGCCTACAATTGTATTACACTACATGTATATACCTATTGTTATTAAATAATATTTCTTTATTACACATCTATATACCGACTAGTAAACTCTTGTGTGAAATTAATAATGTATGTGTCTTTAAAAAAAATTTCATCCTCAAACTTCAAAATCGAAGTATGTGTCTTTATTTATATTAACTTTAAAAAATTTATTTTGCGAATTAGCAAAGTTTTAATGTATAGTGATTATATTTTTGTATAAAATTGATTGTCAAATTGGTATTTAAATGGCCACTTAGGCCAAATGAGGTTTATTATTAGCCTTGTAGCCCAAAGCTTTCATACGATTGTCATTGAATGTATAGTCATTACATTATAATATATTGTTTAATAATAATGCACCCACCACGTTTTTTTGTTAAATATATCATTGTCGTTTGAACTGCGACACATCTTGGGTAACATAATGAATGGGAACACGAGCCAGGCTTCTCGTCAGTCACACGTCCCATTTATTGAAAGACCCCTATCAACAATGCCATCTGAGGTTATCATGCTAGCTTTGACTTTAACTTTTGTGTGCTGTTTTTTTTAAAATAATATGAATAATTATATAATTTTTTTGTATTTCAAATTAGAGCCTTCATTTATAAACTTTTTAGCTTTTTATTATTGTAATGTAATTATTGTAATTTTTATTGTAACTTGTTCCTGCATAAATGACGATCGCTTGCCTGGCCTGCATCATTACATTGTGGTTGATGTGAAACGAAAGACTTTTTGTTGCGATATTATGTATATTGTCTAACTTCATCCGTGAATACAAGCAAGTATGTCGTGCCATGGAGATAAGAAAGTGCATGTGGATTTCGTCGGTCGAAAAATAGGGATTTACTTCATCTACAAAGAAGCTTTTGAGCAAGTAAACCACTTCAGTGGAAGCTTTCATGGTTCTTATGATTGTTACGATGAAGCCAAAGAGACTTATATCAAGTACTGCTTTTTTTATGGCTTGAACCTTGGGTTTGTAGGAGCCCACCTTCACGCCAATGTAAGCGTCTCCGAAAAGGAAAACAGATCGATGAGTTGTGCACACATAGGATAGTCTTCCTTTGAATTTGTAACACACGTTTTGCTTAATTTTGTAGTTTTCTTTCTGTAATCTAATGTTTGTCCCTACTTGTTTATGTACAAGGAAGGTTCCTAGAAACCAAGCTGTAGATACTTTGTATAGGGTGTTTATTTTGCAAGAGTGAATGGAAAAACTCCTAAAGAAACTGTTTCATTCTGAAAGTTGGACAACCCGTAATCACCTTGCATGAGGAAAATACTGTGAATGGAGTTCAATATTATAGGTATTGTGCTTCTGTGGACATTGGGAGACCCCATCGCTGCATTCAGCAAGTTTTCCAAAGATAACTATGCTGCCACAGAAGATGCTGTGTGTTGTTGGCCGTAGAATTGTGCAACCGAACAGGAAAACAAATAAGGGACTTCAACTTCTACAATGTTCAGAAGCTTGAGACCAAACTGGAGGCCTTGAAGGATGAAAATGTTAAACTTACAACACAGTTGGACATTTTGAGAGAGGCAACAAATAAGTCCAACTCATGTGGCGAACATCTCGTGTAATGTCCATTCTCATTGGTTCAGAGGTATTGTGGTATGTTTATGGTTGCCTGTTAATTTTGTTTCCACAATGGGTTCTTCAACTATGGTTTATTTTGTTGTGTTAATTTTTATTTGTCCTTTGTGTCTAGCCTTTCTTGGTGTTGGAAAATAGCCATGGATATTGTCAATGGAATTTTGTTGGAATACAATGTTATGTATATTATACACTTCTTTGAATTATACGATTTTCGTACTGGAAATCACCCTGGATTCCGCATTACTTTAATGCTAAAAATATAAACAAAATAGGCCTAACTGCCCGTCGCACCAATGGGGATTTGATATGCATAACACCTTTCATTAACTAATTGTACCCCATTTAATGATAAAATTAAAGTCGAAAAAATATATTGCACTTTAATTTCATATTCAAGTATTTATTTTACACTTTATTATATATTTAGTTCCTTAAATTAAAAGGTATATGTCCTACAAGAGAAAATTTATATTTTTTAATTCCTTAAATTTATAGGAAAATACTTTTTTACTCTGTTGATATTGAGTTTTTTTTTTTAATTTACAAACATAATTTGTGAAGTTTTTTAAACTAGAAGGACTATTCTACCATTTTCTAAAATTGAGTGAGTAAAAAATATACTTTTCATATCAAAACTAACAGAGTTCTTAAAGGACTAAAAAATATATTTAAATATTTAATTTAATATGAAAGCAAAATCATTGTTTTGTGATTGAACCTCCTAATTTATGTTATTCTTCTATTTTTATTTTATCAAAGATAAAATGAAAAACTGTATTATATTTATATTTTAAAATAAAACGTGATCCCTATTAATTTGATATTATCATTTGTTTAATAATCAAAAACAATATTTCAGTTACTTATTATTTTACTTCGAATCAATGTACATTTAACATAACTATTTCATATGCAATTACATCTTTTGTTTATGAACATTTTACTTATAAATGATAAACTTAACTATTTTGTCTTTTACAAATATGCTATTAATTTTCCCAAATATATTTATCACAATATTAATTTTATTTGAAATCTATTTTCAATTATTATATTTTTTTTAACATGAAATTATAAATACTTTAATTTTTCATACTTCATTACAAATTTTGCTTATTTTCGTTTCAAAATAAAAATATTATAAACCTAACAGCATAAAAATAAAGTCTTCAAATTAAACAAATTTTTAAATTTGTTTATCAATAAAATAATAAATTTAAATAAACAAATTAAATGAATGTTTATTAGCGGAGACCTAACACCGATGACATATTCGGCCCATCAACTTTCATTATGACAACCCACTAATACAACTAGAAATATAGTGTATGAACATAATTTGTAGGTTTACGAAGCCACCAATCAAAGCTTGCAATAAATGTGGCTTTGCAAAGTCATTGTTGACATGACACGCTATTTTCGTTTTACGTGTGGCACACATCGAAAGCGGTGCATGTTTTCCTAGACGACATGGAGGATCTAAGTCGACGCGACATTCGACGTGACTCTTCGAATAATTATATTTAAAAACCTTTTGCTTATCTTATCTTATCCTTTATTTTGAATTTTTGAACCAACTAAACATTTAGCTTCCTAGTTTCCTATTGGCGGTTCAAATCGTTCATTTAGTGGAGGCCCAACTATCCAAGCACAATGTAGAAACCATTTTTGATAAGGGCAGCCCAATACCAAACGTTTGGCTTCTTGATTTCTTATTGGCAGTTCAAACCATTTATTTAGGAGAGGCCCAACTATGAATGCTTATCCAACCACAATGTACAAACCATTTTTCATAAGGGTAGCCCAATATTTCGAAACTAAAGGTTGCTAATTGCAGACCCTTTTTATAAGTGTAGTCCAATAAATCAATTAATTACTAAACTTCAATATTAAGTGTTTCACATATAAGGTACTATTTTATGTGATTTTTTTTCTTTCCATATTCAAATACAATTGAAAATATTTAATAGTAGAAAATATTGTGGAATTTTGTTTGTCCAATTGAAATTCATAAATTTGATCAACCTAACACCATAAAAACAAACTCTTCTAACGTTTTTTTAATTTCATACTTTTAATAAACATTATTAAATTAATACTTAAATCAAACAAATTTGTTTTATATCCAAAACTATCCAAATAGACAATTACATTAAACCTACTTCAAATACATGGATCAATTGATTGATCATAATTTATAAATTACTTAACAATACATTTTATTTTATTCAATATTTACTTTTTATAACTGTTACGGAAGATAGAGTTGGGCCCAATTGTAGGCCCAACTAGATTTGAAGTATCACTTGTTCAAGTCTTGAAACGTGGATTTGACTCAGTCCATAGGGGCAGTTGGCAACGTGCAGATTGAGGCCGGAAATCTCGGAAGCAGTTCGTAGGATAACTGCAAGGTAACATGCTTATAAATACTTGTTATTGGCAGCAGTAAGGTACACACATTCTAACTCCCTCTCTTTCAATTACACAGAGCACACACCCCACGTCAATTGGTGTATCTCTGTGATCATCTGCTTCGACATATCATTCTCCATTGATATCCTTGAAGTTGCAGAGTTAGAGTGATCAAATAGCAAATATGTAGCACCTTCGTGTTACACAATTGTGTTCTGAAAACAAACGGAACATTGGCGCCGTCTGTGGGAAACGATAAAATTCGAATCCCACGATTCAGCAATGGTGAATACGAGAAACAGCCAATCTGTACCACGCTCAGAGATGCCGAACCGAGAAGTGCTCATACCAGAGACTCAGAATGTGGCGCTGCGTGAACAGGTGCACATCACAAAAGCTGTTTCTGACGCAGCTTCTTCTCCAGCCCAGACTGATCAAAGGAGGGACGTTCCGCTGAGAAGAATGGTGCAGGAGGAGGAGTTGGGAGGGCAGCTTGTCAGTACCGCACTTACTTCAATTTTGAACCAGATTGAAAGTATGGAGAGAAGACAGACTCTTCAGAGACAGGAGGATATCCGAAGCATTACACGTCAGATGGAGGAACGAAACGAGGAATGGAGACGTACCGAGATGCAACGGATGGTACAGTTGGAACAGAAGATACAAAGGATAGTGGAACGGATACACGTCCCGAATCATGAAGAGGAATCGCCACCCTCAATACAAGATTTGAGGGTGCATTTGAATCAGCTGAGGAACGTCGAGCACGAGGGGGACCAGGCGAGAAAAGAAGACCAATCTCGAGACCAAACCCGAGTATGTGGGGGCAACAGGAACGAGATCCCGACTAGTCAAATAGATAACCATGGAATTTCGTGCCCGCGCACTCGAGTAGAGATTGATGCAAACCCCACGCGTCGTGTAGATGACACCGAGCCCCCGCAACACCATCAAAAGTTGATTGAATATGATAAGACAGGCAAGTCGGCTTCGCGGGGGAAGGAAGGACCCATTTATCGTCGGAAATATAGCCGGGGTCAACAGAACAACAGTCCATTTGTGGACGAAATTGAAAAGGCTCGGTATCTGGATGATTTTGACGGGTCATTTCTGTCAAAGTATGATGGGACACAGGATCTCCAAGTGCACATTGACGAATTCGACTTACAGATGTGTTGTCCGAGGCATTGATGAGCCCATTATATCAAGGATTTTTGTCACTACATTAACGGGCCCGACGCAGACGTGGCTTCATACCTTACCACCAAGGTCGATTAAAAATTTTGAAGACTTCAGACAAAATTTTTTATTAAACTTTGCAACTAGCAAGAAGCAGCCAAAATCCGAGTTCACTCTGGGTAAAGTCAGACAGTTACCCGGCGAGACGCTGCAGAGCTACCTAGATAGATTCAAAGAGGCTGCATTGCAGGTGCACGGGCTGGAGGAAAAAGTACACGTATACCTGATATTTGCCGGATTGAATGGCTCGTCGAGATTTGCCAAGTCCATTTATAAAGATCCAGTGAAGTCTCTCATGGAATTTCGTGCCTGCGCAAAGAAATATCTAGAACTGGAGCAGATGGAGGTAGCTAATAATTCAGGACGTGAGAAGGAGCGACGAGATAGAAGGAGTCCGCCCCCAAAAACAGGGGGCATTCAGAAAATCGTCCTCGAAATAATGATACAAAATTCAGGCCGGGGAGGTACGAGAATAAGTACGACAATTACACCACACTAAACTCCCGATCACAGATTTGGAAGGAGGTAGCACTTACGGAGATGAAGAAGGTAGAACGGCCTCGTCCTATCTTTAGCAAGATGGGACTCGATAAATCGCGGTTTTGCGAATTTCACGATGGACCCGGCCACACCATCAACCAGTGTTGAGATCTACGGGATGTTATCGAGAAGTTTATCCGAGAAGGAAGACTAAGACAATATGTGATCAAAACACAAGGAAGAAAGAATAAACGCAAAGGAGACGAGATTCAACCCGAGAAGAAGGATAAAAGAAAGAAACCGCGAGAAGAGGACGATGCGTTCCCGGAACCCGAGTTTTAATGTAATGTAATTTCGGGGGCCATGGGAGGCGGAGGTGACACTGCCAATCAAAGAAAGAAATACTTGAAGGAGGTGTTGTCGATCCGAACACAGCCAAAATTCAAGAATCGTGCTGATGACCAGGAACCTCCACTCCTGTACTTCACAAAGCAGGATATGGAAGGTGTCGTTCCTGGACATGAAGATGGGTTGGTCATCACAGGGAAGGTTGGCAATTGCCGGGTACGAAAGATGTTCGTAGATAATGGAAGCTCCGCCGATATAATTCTTTGGAGTGCATTCAAGAAGATGAACTTAGATGTTGAAGATTTGAAACCATGTAAAACCATGCTAATTGGTTTCAATGGTGGGAATACGAATGTCAAGGGATCCGTCTCTTTACGGTTGACTCTGGGTACGAAAGAAGCCTTCAAGTCGGAAAGGGTCAAGTTTGTGATAGCCGACTTTCCGTCCCAGTACAATATGATATTGGGAAGACCCACTATTCACCGACGGGACATCCTGATGTCCACGAAACATCAAAAGCTCAAGTTTGTAGGCGAAAATGGACAGGTAGTGACAATATGTGGCGACCAAAAAGACTCTCGGCAGTGTTATTATGACACTGCCCGAGAAAGTGAAAATAGATCATTACCAGCACCTCGAGATCCGAGTAGAATCCAGAGAATTCGGGCAACCAACGACGATAACCGGGCGCAATCAGTAAACTTGGTAGAGCTCGATATGCGCGAAGCACAAGATGAATGGAGGCCGGAACCAGTAGAAGAAGTGGAGCAGATCCAGATAGGAGAACAAGTCGGCCACACTACTAATATTGGACCAACAATGGACCCCAGGCATAAGGCAACGCTGGTTCAGTGTCTAAAGAAAAACCGTGATGTCTTCGCATGGAAGGCATCGGAGATAGTCGGAATAGATCCTGATTTCTGTTGCCACAAGTTATCCATATGCCCGGGATCCAAACCGATGGAACAAAAGAAGCGGAAGTTAGGACCCGAGAGAACACAGGCACTGCGGGCTCACATCGAAGAATTGTTACAAGTCGGATTCATAAGGGAAGTACAATATACCACCTGGCTCTCAAACGTGGTGATGGTCCGCAAACCAAATGGAAAATGGAGAGTATGTACGGACTACACAGATTTGAACAAGACCTGCCCAAAGGATGCATATCCTATGCCAAACATAGACCAGTTAGTAGACAATTCATCCGGGTACAAAATTTTGTCCTTTATGGATGCCTTTTCCGGATACAATCAGATCGCAATGCACCTAGAGGATCAGGAGAAAACGACATTTATCGATGACAAGGCAAACTATTGTTATAATGTAATGTCGTTCGGGTTAAAGAATGTGGGGGCCACCTATCAGAGGATGATGAACAGGGTGTTCGAACCGCAGCTCGGACGTAACATTGAAGTATACATCGACGACATGATAGTTAAAACTACAGAAGTCAACAAGCATGTTGAAGACCTTGAAGAAACGTTTAGCCGGTTGCGGAAATATAACATACGACTAAACCCCCTGAAGTGTACCTTTGGAGTCGGAGCCGGCAAATTCTTGGGTTTTATGCTGACGCACAGAGGGATAAAAGCCAACCCAGATAAATGTCGTGCCGTGTTGGACATGCACTTTCCGACTAACAAGAACGAAATACAACAGCTGACGGGAAGGATAGCCGCACTGACGCGTTTCATGCCGAAGTCGGCAGAAAAAGCTCTCCCATTCTTCAAAATGTTGAAGAAACAAGAGGTAATACAATGGAACTCGGAATGCGAAGCAGCATTTGCCGACACGAAGAAATCTTTAGCAAGTCCACCGGTTTTATCGCGGCCGGAAGCAGGAGAAATATTGGTGATGTACTTATCAGTAGGTGAGGAGGCCGTTAGTGCAGTGCTAGTACGAGAAGTTGAGAAAATACAGAAACCAGTATACTTCGTAAGTCGGGCCTTGCGTGACTCCGAGTTACGGTACCAGAAGTTAGAAAAATTGGTGTTTGCATTGATTGTAGCTGCCAAGAAGTTACGCCATTACTTTCAAAGTCACACCATTATGATCCGGACGGATCAGCCTATCTGACAAGTGCTTCACAAGCCAGATTTGGCCGGAAGAATGACGAATTGGGCAGTTCAATTGTCTGAGTTCAACTTAAAGTTTGAAGCCCGTCATGCAATTAAGTCCCAGGCATTAGCAGATTTTGTGCGAGAACTCACTCCTAACACCATAAGAACAGGAAATTGGTGGACTTTGTACGTGGACGGATCCTCCAACAAAAAAGGAAGTGGCGTCGGAATCATAATTGAAAATCCAGATGGAGTAGCAACAGAGTTCTCGTTAGTTCTGAATTTTTCGACGTCAAATAATCATGCTGAGTATGAGGCATTGATCGCCGGGTTAAGGCAAGCATGGGAGCAGGAAGCGGAGGAAGTAAAAGTGTACACGGATTCTCAGTTGGTCGCAGCACAAATTGAAGGCCGCTATCAGGTCAAAGGATCCTTGTTAGCAAAATACTTGGGCCGGGTAAAAGAAATTATCGCTGAATTCGACGAGGTGACGGTTAACCATATTCCAAGAGAAGATAACGCCAGGGCCGACATCCTGTCAAAACTAGCAAGTACGAAGAGCCCTGGAAACAATCGAACTGTGGTCCAACAACAAATATTACAGCCTTCATGTATAATGATGATCACTGCAGATCGCGATTGGAGGCGTCCAATAGTGGCTTACTTGCAAAAAGGCACATTACCAGATGACGGGCTTGAAGCCCGACAATTGATGAGAACGGCGACTATGTTCACAGTGGTTGACGGTGAGCTGTACAGGAAAGGGCTCCACAGCCCTTTGTTGGTTTGCGTGGATCCGGACAGAGTTAAATATGTCTTGTCAGAAATCCATGAAGGTATTAACGGACAACACATGGGGGCGAGAGCCCTGGTTAGAAAAGCACTCCAGGTTGGATATTATTGGCCGACGATGGGAGCAAATGCAGCCGAGCATGTAAAGAGATGTGATAATTGTCAAATGCATGCATCTCAAATTTTGTCGCCGCCTGAGGCGTTACAATCCATCTTGGCACCTTGGTCATTCTTCAAATGGGGCATGGATTTGTTGGGACCATTCAAACCAACAGAGGGACAAATGAAGTGGCTGATAGTCGCCGTGGATTACTTCACCAAATGGATAGAAGTGGCACCATTGGCCACGATTACATCTGTCCGAGTTCAACGATTCTTCGAACGCAATGTAATTTCCTGATTTGGAATACCCGGTGAGGTCGTCACTGATAATGGAACACAATTTACGGATAAAGGGTTCCAAGAAATGATGACCGGTTTCCATATCCGGCACAGATTTGCGTCGGTGGAACATCCCCAATCCAACGGACAGGCAGAAGCCGCAAACAAGACAATTCTAGAAGCTTTACGAAAAAGAATGTATGACGCCAGATCTAATTGGGTGGAGCAGCTATATTATGTGGTTTGGGGCATTCGGACTACCGTCCAATCGTCGACGGGTGAGACTCCGTTCCGAATGACCTACGGAAGCGAAGCAATGATACCAGTCGAGTTCGGACAACAATCATGGCGCCGAGCACAGGTACTCCGAGAAGGAGAGGAACTTAATAACGAAGCTCTGGCATTAGAATCAGCACTAATCGACGAAATCCGGGTAGCAGCTCATGCCCGAGACCTTCAGGCAAAGCAGCGAATGGCAAATATCTACAACCGGAAGGTGATACCACGACAGTTCGCGTTGGCCGAGTTAGTCTTGCGACGAGTCGACGTCGGGAACAAGAACGCCCGAGAAGGAAAATTCGCAGCCAATTGGGAAGGCCCTTACCGGATAACTCAAAAGCTTGACAAAGAAGCGTATATGCTGGAAACATTAGAGGGGAAACTGATCAAACGAACGTGGAATGCAGACAAACTTAAAAGATATTACAGCTAAAAATCGGAAGCATATGGCAAACAGTGGGTTTCTCTTTTAGGAAGGCCCTTACCGGATAACTTAAAAGCTCGACAAAGGAGCGTATATGCTGGAAACATTAGAGGGGAAACCGATCAAACGAACGTGGAATGCAGACAAACTTAAAAGATATTACAGCTAAAAATCGGAAGCATATGGCAAACAATGGGTTTCTCTTTTAGGAAGGCCCTTATCGGATAACTCAAAAGCTCGACAAAGGAGCGTATATGCTGGAAACATTAGAGGGGAAACCGATCAAACGAACGTGGAATGCAGACAAACTTAAAAGATATTAAAGCTAAAAATCGGAAGCATATGGCAAACAGTGGGTTTCTCTTTTACAGAGAGTGTGAACTCGGGTTAATCTATTCAAGTTCATATGGTTCTCTGTCATTGAGATCGCACAAATAAACAAAGGCGTGTTGGTTTTTCTGTTATCAAGGGTACGAACCCGGAGGTGTATGTTCGGATACGTACGGTCCTTTTTAATGGAAGCGGCAACCTCTGGCCAAGTTTGGACCCGGAGAAATATATTTCTGGGTTCAATTGTTTTTCTTATATTTCCTCATTATGGGTATACTGTTGTAAATTCCAAGTGTTTATTTATGAAAATATGACCGAGCAGGACAGTTCTATTCGGAGCATATGATTCGTAATAAACATTGTAATACGACGGTTACAAGTTCAATAAAATGTTATTCAGTATCATGGTGTTTTACCTAGAGTTTAATTCATGTCTCTTTTGAAACGTGATACATGGTTCTTCTTAAGACATGACCCGACTAGATTTTAAAAGCTTTGAATGATACGCTGACCGGTTCTGATCAAATCGGGAGAGAATAATTATTTCTTGGCGGAGTTATTCATAGTTAAAATCTAAGTTTAAGACAATAACAAGTATAAGATTTGGTCTTTGGAACCAAAAGGCTGCGCGCACACAATATTCTATTAACCGGGTAGAAAAAACTCGGATGTAAAGTAAATTGTGTTCATTAATAGCAGTTATAAAAATATTTGTTCCAGGCCCTTAGGCCTAACGTTGATAGAAAGAAAAATAAATACAAATAAAACCGGCATTCTGGCCCTTTAATCCTTCACGACTGCAGGTTGGGAGTCGGCGACAGATGGTTGCGGGTCAGAAACGGGCGGTTGGGTACCAGTTGGAGAGTCAGTAGCCGGGGCAGCAGAAGGAGTCTCGTCGACTTGCGCCGACTCATCGATTGCCGCGGCGGCAGAAGTTTCAGCTCCGATGGGAGGAACCCACTAGCCATCGTCAACATAAGCCATATAATGCATCCCGGCAGTAGACAACACCACTCCCGGGTTCAAGTGTTGAAGTTGCTCGATAGCATTGGTGAAACCCTCCTCTGCAGCGGCAGCAAGAGTAACCTTCACAGCCGCGAGCTTATCCTCATAGGCTCGGATTTGTTCTTCATGATTAATTTTTAAAGAGGCCATCTCCTGCCCGGCAACCTCCAGAGAACCCTGAGCGCTACCCAAGTCACTCCGCAAAGAAGCAGAAGCAGCTTGGGATGCGAGTAACTCCTCCTTTAGCTGTCGGTTCTCCGCAGTCAGTTGGGCCCGAACCTTCTCGAACCCGGCCTTGGTTGAAAGAAGCTCCTCATCAGCCTTCTTCTTTTCTTCCATCGCGACGCCATACCTGTTACATATAAGTTTAACTACTGAGCAAAACATCATGAATAAAAAATTTAAGAGTTCACGTTAAAGATACATACCTCCCCCGCACCGCGACAAGTGCTCGCGCCAAGGATGCAGACCGGAAGGCATATTCTTCGACGCGGACGAGCTCGGCCAGCTCTTCGCCCACGGGAGCACCGAGATTAAGCATATAAGAGGGAGGTTTTGTCAATTTGACTAAGTCCTCACTTACTCCCTTCTTCCAGACGTTACCCGGAACCGCCTGAGAGTCGAAACGCCCAGAATCAGTAGTAGGACCGGTACGTCGCTGGGACGTCGCCACGGTCAGGTCCACGGTTGCAACCCCAGAAGCCGGAGTGGACGAAGCCAGGGGACGGGGAGGTGCAGTGTGACCAGGGGCAGCCGGCGCGCTCGGCATTACCTTGGCCCTTTTGTCCTCACCATCCAACACTGTCCGGTAGGAAGGTGGAGGGCGTTTGCTTAATTTGTTCTGAGCAGAAGGCTGCTCGGAGGCTAACCCCTTACCTTTGTCCTCGACTACCTTGGGGTTAGGAGCAACGTCGGATTTGGTTTTGGTGGGAGGAGCTGGTTGTGGTCCCATGTCAGCTACAATGAAAAAGAAAGAAAAAACGTTAGAAACGGTACATGGCATACTTAGTATAACTAAGGAATCAGTATAGTCATGAAGGCAAACCGGTTCGATGGCCAATATAGTTAGCTATGTTAGGTTGACCATGGGCATCTACATATTCAGAATCACAAAAACGGATGAAGCATCGGAGTCACACAATTCCTCCTCGGTGAATCGATAATTCGACCGATCCTACTTATAATGATCCTCAGACCAGTAGAGAGGAAATGCCCATTCCACGTCGGAGGATTCGAGGCCGGACAAAAAGAATGGTCGCCAACCAGGCTCAGCGACCACCTTAAAGTACTTGTCCTTAAAACCCCTGAAAGAGTCTGTGAAAGGTTTAAATAATTTCCGCTTACTCTGACTTCGAAAAGAAATCCACCCTTTCCGGTTAGGAGGTTCCCTACCCATCCTAGGAGTATGAGGGAAGAAATAGTAGAAGAAGAGGGGGACAGTACAGGGAATCCCCAAGTCTTCACAAAACAATTCAAAAGCATGAATAAAGCCCCAACTGTTTGGGTGAAGCTGAGAAGGGGCTACCCAGAGATGAGTTAAGACTTCAACCTCGAAGGAAGAGAAAGGAAAAGTGATGCCTATTTGGGTAATTACATCCTGGTAAAAGAAGAAAAAATTGGGGTCGTTTCCTTCTCGTCGTGCACAAACGGGCTCACCTGAGAGGGGAGCCCGGATTACAAACCCATCTTGTTTTCCCACCGGAGTGGATACTATGCTAGGAAGGTCAAGGGTGGACAGAGTCTGAAGGACTTCATGAGTCACCCAAGTAAATTTGGATGCCAAAGCCGGAGCCACTTCCGACTGGGACTCAGCAGAGATGGAGTCGTCTACAGTTTCCAAAGCAACATCCATTACACCTACGTAAATGAAGAAGAAAAACAAAGATTAGTAAACGTACCTGGAGGCAATGCTTCAAATACAGAAAAAGTCGAGGTCGGGACCTCGTCGCCGCCAACGCGGGTGCGCGGCTTTGGCAGGGGTTTTTTGGTGGATGATAATATGGGGTTATGCCGACACGACCCCAAGATTGAATCAGCGACGTCATCAGAGTCGAGTTGAGTATAATACATGGCGTCGAAAACGCAGTCAATACAAGCATCATACTTGACCTCTAATACCTCATCTGACGATGAGGAGGAGGTCTCATCCGAGGAAGAAGATAGACCAGTCAAGGGGTTAAAATGACGACATGGGAGTGGAAGCTCCCTTGGACTGTTAGTGTGTTTGGGCCCAAAAATTTGGGGGCCCAAGGTGGATGAAGTTCTAGAATGACCCAAGGCCGAAAAAGGTTTGGGCTTAGAACCGACGGGGTTTGAAGAAAGAGGAAGAGGAGCACCGGCGGGTTTAGACCCACCTGGGTGACATGGTGGTAAAGAGAGGTTTTGGCCCCTAGGTGCGGCAGAAACTTTGGATTTTTTGGAAGAGGAAGAGCCACCGCCATAACCGCGAAGGAGGCCTTTTTCGAGTTCCTCCTCTGGAAGGGGGAGGCCAAAAACCAACCACCCAGCCCTGGGAGGGACGGTCCTCTGCAATTCAGCCTCTTCCTCAGGAGTCATCTTCATGCTTTCTAAAGTAAATCAAACAATCCAGCAAAAAGAAGAAAACGAAGAAGAGAACGAAGAAGAAAATAAAGAAGAAATCGAAACCTAGAAGAGATAAAGGAAATAATGTGGTCCTAAATAAAGTATCAAGTTCGAAATAATGAAAGCAGAAATCTGAAAGAGGAAGGAAAGTACCTGTTGGAAGAAGAAATCGAAAACTGGAAGAGAAGAAAATGGAGAGAGTGCCTGAAGGGGACTTGATGAAACAAGAGAGGAAATATGAGAATATGAGTGAAGTGACAAGTGAACAAAAGGAAGGAAGAAGAAATAATCAGAGGTGCGGGATTTTAGGAGGAAATTTGAAATTTGAGGTAACTTGCAGTAACCGCCGAAAGAAATAGAACGGCCTGCGAAACTGCCACGAATGAAACGAAACGACAGAAGGGCATAATAGTAAAGGTACTCCAGATTCTGGGGGCATGAAGGTAAAAACATCACGAGGGTAATGATGACTAGAAGGGTGAAACGATAGGACTTTTAACGCATTAATTGATAATAAAGGCTCGAATAGTAACCGACGGCAATCAGAAAGTCAATCGTCATCGGGAGCATCTCACTTCTCCGGATGAGTTCCCTACACGCTACATGATTCAAACGGATTTATTCGGATATGAATAATCCCTACTCGGAGAATTGTCTAATCAGAAGGATGTTGAAAGGTAGGTATCATTGGGGATAATACTATTCTGTGGGCCCCCCTTGGTTGGATTGATGAAAACGTTTTATATCCGGCTACTTGTGGTTGGAAAATCCTATCCGAAAAATTGTGGTCGACAATACGGTACAAGAACTTTTCCTAATGGTTGTATTAATTCACCCGGGCCGGCGTATACGGATAAAATCTACCCGGGAGAACATAGAAGGATGAGACGATGCATCCCGGTTACCAAGGATACTTGATGACCGGGCTGGGGGGCAACTGTTACGGAAGATAGAGTTGGGCCCAATTGTAGGCCCAACTAGATTTGAAGTATCACTTGTTCAAGTCTTGGAACGTGGATTTGACTCAGTCCATAGGGGCAGTTGGCAACGTGCAGATTGAGGCCGGAAATCTCGGAAGCAGTTCGTAGGATAACTGCAAGGTAACATGCTTATAAATACTTGTTATTAGCAGCAGTAAGGTACACACATTCTAACTCCCTCTCTTTCAATTACACAGAGCACACACCCCACGTCAATTGGTGAATCTCTGTGATCATCTGCTTCGAGGTATCATTCTCCATTGATATCCTTGAAGTTACAGAGTTAGAGTGATTAAATAGCAAATACGTAGCACCTTCGTGTTACACAATTGTGTTCTGAAAACAAACGGAACAATAACCACAACTTACACTAACACAATATAATTTTCAAAATAATATATTATCAATTATATTTACATTAGCACACTTACACATTATTAAAATATAAAAATATTAAAGTCAATTATAAATAAAACTAAAATTCCATCAATTTACTAGATAAAATATGAAATTTATGTGCTATTCTCATACCATGTTGTCTTTATACATTTCAAAAATTCCAGCTACTACTTCCCATAAATACAATCAAAGTTTGTAATGTCTAATATATAATAGTCAAGTGTAGTAAGAGTACACATTAAACGGCTTGTTACAAATCATATCATAAACATATAAATATAAGAACAAAAAAAAAAATAGTAAGCAACATACATAGAGTTTAGTGTTTGTACACTTAACACATAACTTGTGTTTAACCAATGTACCAAAGCACATGGTTGCTGGTGGGATCAGGGAATTCCATCACAAAATCCACGTGCGGTTTGAATTTTTTTCCCTTGCAAATGATTTCCATCCGGCACCGATTTTAGCATTTTGCGCCAATGGTTGAAGATAATTTTGAATACTTTTGTTTCATCAAACACTAATGAAAAATAGAGATTGTTCATAGAGGGTTAATGTCATGTGATGGTCCCCTTCAAGACCATAGTACTCTCTTATTGCAGTCCATCCATCAACAATTAACGGCTTCTCCAACGACTGGTTGAATTTGACAACATGACACTTTCCATTGCAATCTATCAAATGCCATGTGTCATCCAAGTATTTTTTGAAAGCTAAAACAAAGCTTTTCTACAGTTCTGCGTAAGACTACATTTGAAATTTTAAAACATTACTGCCAATGTAGGAGATGCAAGACAAAAATTGAAACCTATAATGTAGAAAACATAAACAAATGCTAACCATGTCCTTAATATGAATAACGCCAACGCTGTGTTCTGAGTCAACATCATTTGTAAGGCCATTTCCTTATCAGTTTCGATAATTCTAAACATTTCTGCTAAATAAATCGCACCAAAAAAAAATGTGTAAATCATATGCCTAAATTGCACACACAAACTTCCTAATTAAAGAACCATTAAGTTCATATACAAATAATAAATATCAATATATGAGGTGATTACCAGAATAATTGATATGATATATTATTGTTTTCCACCCGCTTGTCCTTTGCAGATGGTATGCAGGAACATAAGACATTTTAATAAGCAAATGTTAGATGCACGAAAAAATGTACAAAAACACAACATTGTGATAGCTTATTGGTAAGCATCCATGGATAACAAACACATACCAAATTGGGAATGCACAGGTATCAGAACCACAATGTGTTAAATGATTATTGGAGGAATCATCCATGATATTAATGTACAAGCAGACTACAATGATATAGTACAAGAAAATAATTGAGTGACATGGTAACCAATGAAAATAAATTATGGATATTTGTCATTAACTTATAAGCGAATTTTGCGAGTGGTTTGTTTGGCACATAAGGAGCAATTTTATACTGGTCTAATAATCTTTAAATTAGTCATCCTAAATTTAAGATTTCTTTAAGGTTTGAATTTATATAATAGGCTCACCAAATAATCATGAAAAAAGTGAATGAATCACAAACCAAAACAGAACATTTGAGAGTGAGATGCTTTTCAATTTTCAAAGTAGACTTAATATTCAATAGTATTAGAACTTCAATTCGGAAGACTACCTAAAATGGAGATAAAAAACTTTTCATGCCTATTTTCTCATGCATCACTTATATATGGACTTTAAACCCATACTACTATCATAACGACGGAGTAACCTTTTGTAAGTGCTAACCTTTTCTACAGTTGCGTCGCATTATTAAAGTCGTCCTCACCAAAAGTGTCGATGAAGCCAGGGGCGTTTTATGCTAATAATAGGTTCACCAAATAATCATGAAAAAGTAAATGAATCACAAACCAAAATAGAACATTTGAGAGTGGGATGTTTTTCAATTTTCAAAGTAGACATAATATTCAATAGTATTAGAACTTTAATTTGGAAGACTACCTAAAATGGAGATAAAAAACTTTCCAGGTCTATTTTTGCATGCATCACTGATCTATGGACTTTAAACCCATACTACTATCATAATGATCTATCAGAGAGCTTGTCCTGATCGCCATGCTATTTCTTGATTTTGTAATGATGTTTCTTTTGTCACATGTTAATGTATTTGATTGCATGTATTAAAAATTTGTTTACAATGTGTGTTGAGACTTTCTTGTTTTGTGAATTTTGAATAACCAACGTTGTTTAACAACTGAAAAATGTGAAATGCACAATTTAAATAAGAACAACAATTCGAATTAACCAAACTTAATGCATTCAATTTGACAATAACAATTCAAATTTGATAACAACATGACTAATAACCAGTTAAACATATGTTGTCATGTGGACATGTCTTATTCCATTTGCCCTACTGCTTTGCTAAAAATAGCTAAGATTTCTATTGGACAAAAATGTTTCCAGTAGTTGGATTCAGCCAAAACCTTAAACAAGTCTTCATCGGTTATCAGCTCTTTTATGTGATATTCGATTGTGTTCTCTGAATAAGCGTGGTGGGCTGGCTGTCGAAAAAACAATTTTCTTACCACCTATGATTGGTGAATTCCATAAGGGGAAACCCCAACAGGCGCAACTTCCTTGATCACATTCTTTAGTGTTTGCATGTTGCATCCTGAATTAATTTCAAACCTTATTGGATTTGTTCCAGTGAATGAATAGCCCACAAAATCGCCTTGTCGTGGTATGTTCCACCTGCCGTTGTAATACAACATTGCATCATGTGTGGGGACGAGGGTGGATCGGAGGAGGTTTAGTATACCATCGGGTGTCCTGTTGATTGTACATAATAATTCTATAGGGCCAGCACACGACATTTCATGATTGCTCTTTAACATTGTGCAGACATAATCATCATTTAGCAGTTGCATAGAATTAAAATAATATTGCTGACCTGAGTATATGGATGGCTGTCGGTAGTAGATCTCATCAACGAATTGTTCACTGGTTAGCGAATAGGTGTCGTTCATCCTACGCTTGAGTGTATGAAAAGAACACTCATTAGGAACCCGCATTGGTGTTGGAGTGGGGCTTTCAAAATAAACACTTGTTTCGTTGTGTTTCATCGATCCATTTGGGAAAATGAATGCCAATATGGAGTTAACAATGGATTGACTACTTGTTTCTCCTAAGAATGACATGGTGTTCAGATTGAATAGGGATGTATGGACGTGTGTTTTGTGACAATGTTTGGCTGGCTTAAATAGGGATGAAGTCGTGCAAATTTAGGCGTGACCACCCCATTTGTTAGTTGGGCATATTCAATCACACCCTATTTGGGCGTATTCAATCACGCCCTAGTTGGGCGTATTCAATCACTCCCTAATTGGGCGTATTCAATGATGCCCTAATTGGGTGTGGCCGTGTGTGGCGACACAATAATTGTTGGTGGTATTCGGTGATGCCCTATTTGACCGTGTTAAGTGACAGTATACTTATTGATCGTCTCTAATAACGCGTTATTTGGGGTTGTTAACTTACGGTGTACATGTTGTCATCTTTACTAACGACCTATTTCGTAGTCATTCATTCACAAGAAACGTACACTACAAAATAAAGTCTATTACATGACATAAATATAAAATAAAGTCAATTACAAACTCAACTAATATATACACAAACAAAATAAAAAACTAAGACGGAAGTGGCCATGGATGATGACGCGCTTGACGATCCAGCATGATGCGTCTGATACGGCGTAGAGGAGACCTGACCTAAGACGGGCCTGACTCACTAGGGTCGGGCTGTGAAGGACTAGCCTCAAAAGAGGTATCCTGAGGAGGGGCAACATCGGCAGGTGCGTATGGACCTCCCTGATATGGCGATGATGGCTGGGGATAAGAAGGAGGTGGGGTGCCACCGTCTGGAAGTGGAGGGTAGACCACACAACCCGCGGGAGTACAATCAAGCTGATCAGCCAGGCGAGCATAATCAGCATCAGTCCACTCCGGACCCTCAGTCCACGCCGGAACAGGGTCGAAAGTACTTGTCCCACAAGCTTCTGATGCCATGTCTATAGCAGTAGCACAGAAGACATCCTGTGGTTGGGGGTCAGATGGTGGTGGAACGTAATCCTCGGTAGTGAACCCCTGATGGCCCATGTCTCCCTGGTGGGTGCCTTCATAATACAAAGGTTGGCTACCGTATGTAGATCCTATCACAGGAGGCCTAAAAACACCAACAGTGCGAAGCCTGGGAACTCCAATGGGTTCAGGGACATGGTGCATGACTTTCCGCTGACGCTCTAACCCATGCCCCTCCTGTCTCCCGCGGGGAACATTCAAAGACACCTGTGGCTGACGCTGAAGCTGCGATGCTGGTGCATGTGGGCCTGCCTCCTCCAATCGACAGCTCTCTCGGAACATGGAAATAATGCGACCCACCTCCTCGTGCAAGTATCCCATCGTGAAGTCCGGCCACTCCCCAGAACTGGAATAGTATATCATTTCCAGCCCCTCAATCTGCAAATTACCAAACAAAATACTTAGTTCACAGTATAACAACATGATCATTAAAGCAATTTTATGATTAATTTTTCAACACTTACACCACGACCCAACTTCACAGCCATCTCCGTCACGTATCACTTCCCATTCTCCCTATACCAAACCATGTACTCATGGTTTGGTGACAGTAAGCCAGTCAGTAGGGGGCAGCTCTATGTGCTGGGCCCTCTGCTCCCATCGCTGTATGAAGGGTCTGACCTTAAGCAACCAATTATCTTGTTGTTTGCCTTAGAGGGAGAGATCATGCACACCTTTCAACTTCCTGGGCCTTCGGGGGATTGGTTGATCCCTCCCAAACTATCGCATACATCTGTCAGGATGACAATATTCAACTGTGTGGAAGCATATAATATGGGACTAGTAGCCATCCACAACAGTCTCTCATCCTCAGATGCATCAAGAAAGTGGTAGCCTGCATATGGTTGCCAAACCACCTAAACAAAACAATGAAACACACAATTACTAAATGATCCAATCTAAGCAACCAAACTTATACAAAGAACATTATGTACCTCATCCCAAGTAAGGGAGTCTAATCTCTCTCGATGCCAATGAAGCTCATGTAGTTGGAATTTAGCTAAAGCGTTAAACCTATTTTCAAAATAAGTTACATTACACAACTGATAACACTTAATAACAAATATCATACTTAGTGAAGAAAACAAAATAACAACACATACCTGTGGCCGTAATGCCACGCCGGCTGAGTAGGCTCAGGAATAGCTGGAGCAATGGGTGGGAATCTGATCCATGCCCATATCTTCAGAAGAGTGTGACACCCACCAATGTCACTTCTGTCTACATCTGTACACTCACACATTTGTCTGAACAAATGTGCTAGAACCGCCGAACCCCAGCTATACCTACCTATATCCCCCATGTCCCCTGCAAGCAAAGGGATATAGTGACAGGCAAGTGTGCCTCCCCCGGATCGGTCGCATATTAGCCATGCTCCAATGATACGCGTAATGTGCGCCTTCGAAAACCGCATCACCTGGACAACATCATATTCATCCACGTTGGCCCAATGTTCATAAAACCTATCAAAGTAACTAAGGCGCAACAATCCTCCTTTTAGCTTAGTATCTAGAGGAGGATGACCGAACACCTCCTCTATAATGGTGTCCCACTCGTCTGAGGTGGATCCAGTGACGACATGGCCGTGATTGCTTAAACCTAAGATGGCAGCCATGTCCTCTAACTTGATCGTCATCTCTCCTTGCGGCATATGGAATGTATGTGTCTCTGGTCTCCACCTCTCCACCAAAGCACTGATAAGTGCAGCATCAATCTAAACACAAGTTCAAAATTAATCAATTTGCATCTATACTTATAAACAAAAACATTGATATCAGTCAATTCATATGTACAATTCTTAAATTCATAATTGGATACCTGGATATGTTGCATGCGTGCAACATGCAGGAACCCAGCCTGTCCTAACATCCACGCAACCATGTCAGGTATATCATCACACTTTGGCCCCCCTCCAATTTTGCCACGTCGTGTCTTTAGCACCCGACATCTGTCCTCGTTCCACATGGCCTGTGAAACGTGGGTCCGCTGGGTACGCCTCCGCAGAACCCCCCACTTATATGGGGTGGGCAAAACATGCGTCTCGGATCCATACCCTGGCCCTCGTCATCGGAACCGGACCGTGACGAATCAGGAGATGAATCAGCCATCTATGACAATGTTAATATTAATGAAACAATATAATAATTGGCAAATTAATAACTTAAAATTATTAACTTAACATAAACCCCTAATTTTGTAAAACATAAACCCTAAAATTTGTGAACCCTAAACCCCCAATTTTGTAAACCTTAACCCTAAGATTTTTGAACACTACACCAACACTTATATCAACCCTAAACACTAAATTTTGTGAACCCTAAACCCCCATTTATGTCAACCCGAAACCCTAAACCCCCTAAACATTAAACCCTAAACCTAAAACGTGTGAACCCTAAACCAACAATTATGTCATCCCTAAACCCTAAATTTTGTGAACCCTAAACCCCTAATTATGTCAACCCGAAACCCTAAACCCCCTAAACCCTAAACGTAAAACTTGTGAACCCTAAACCCAATTTTGTAAAACCTCAACCCTAAGATTTTGAACACTAAACCAACACTTATATCAACCCTAAACACTAAATTTTGTGAACCCTAAACCAACATTTATGTCAACCCGAAACCCTAAACCCCCTAAACCCTAAACCTAAAACTTGTGAACCCTAAACCAACAATTTTGTCAACCCTAAACCCTAAATTTTGTGAACCCTAAACCTAAACCCTCATTTATGTCAACCCTAAACCCTACATTTTGTAAACCCTAAACCCCTAACTTTGTAAAACCTAAACCTTAAAATTGAACTAACAAAACATTGTCATATCATTTTAATT
>PYAF01001376.1:259429-295478 GCA_007407185.1 Glycine tomentella | reverse complement strand
AAATCGGTCGCTAATTCCGTCTCTAACACTTTTTGCGACTGAATATTCCGTCGCAAAAAGTGTTAGAGACGGAATTAGCGACCGATTTGAGTCACGCCCAGATTAGGCGTGTTTGACTACACCATTTTCGTAAATAAGTTTCAAACAGCCCCAAATTGGTAAATAATTTGTGGAAAAACCCCAAATTGGTTCTTTTGCCAATATCTCTTTGATCAGAAAGAGCTGAATATGAGACAAAGGCGGTGGATGGAGTTTCTCAAAGATTATGATTTTAAGTTGAGATACCATCCGGGCAAGGCGAACGTTGTTGCTGACGCCTTGAGCAGGAAACATGTGAGTGCCGCCTGCATAATGATTTCTGACTGTGAGTTGATTGAGCAGTTCAGAGATATGCACCTGACGGTTACAGAGGGTGCTCGTGGTCTTGAGTTAAGAAAGACCAAGATTGATAATGACTTGATTCGGAGGATCAGAGAGGCACAGAAGCAGGATGAGGTTGTGAGGGCCATGATTGGCCAGTAGGATATTTCCTGGGAGGACCATGACTTGGTGTTGTACCAAGATCGCATTGTGGTGCCTAAGGGCGAGTTGGTGGACGTTGTCCTATCCGAGGCTCACAAGGGCCAGTTCAGTATTCATCCAGGTGCCACTAAGATGTATCAGGACTTGAAGAGAAGTTTCTGGTGGCCAAGGATGAAGAGAGACATAGCCGAGTATGTGGCTAAGTGCCTGGTGTGTCAGAAGGTAAAGATTGAGCATCAGAGACCGTCTGGTCTGCTACAACCTCTATAGATTCCTGAGTGGAAATGGGACAGCATTTCCATGGATTTTGTATTGGGGTTACCTAGGACTCAGAGTGGATGTGATTCCATCTGGGTGATTGTGGATAGGTTGACCAAGTCTGCTCATTTCTTACCTGTGCGGACTGACTACACTGTAAAGAAGTTGGCCCAACTATATGTTAGGGAGATTGTGAGGCTGCATGGGGTCCCGGATAGTATTATCAGTGATAGAGATCCGAAGTTCACCTCTAGATTCTGGGGTGCTCTTCAGGAAGCTTTTGGGACCCAGTTGAGGCTTAGCACAACCTACCATCCTCAGACAGATGGTTAGACAGAGAAGACCATCCAGACTCTGGAGGATATGTTGAGAGCATGTGCCTTGGAGCAAGGTACTAGCTGGGATAGATACTTACCTCTGGTGGAGTTCTCTTATAATAACAATTTTCATGCTAGTTTGGGCATGGCACCCTATGAGGCTTTGTATGGCCGGCGGTGCAGGACTCCAGTTTGTTGGACAGAGGTAGGGGAGAGGCAACTTCTTGGACCTGAGATGGTTCAAGAGACTTCTGAGCAGATCTGGTTGATCAGAGACAAGTTGATGAGAGCTCAGAGTCGTCAAAAGAGTTATTATGACCATAAGCATAGGCAGCTACAGTTTGATGAGGGCGACCATGTGTTTCTGAGGCTGTCTCCGGTCACAGGTGTAGGACGGGCTTTGGGTGTAAGGAAGCTGAGTCCTAGGTTCATTGGTCCCTATCAGATTCTTCAGAGAGTAGGACCAGTGGCTTATAGGCTAGCTTTACCTCCCCAATTGTCAGGGCTACATGATGTTTTCCACGTGTCACAGCTGAGGAGATATGTGGCAGATCTATCACACGTGGTAGAGCCTGACACCGTTCAGATTAGAGAGAATTTGACTAGTCCTACACGACCTATGCGGATTCTAGATCGAATGGAGAAACAGATCCGGAACAAGACCATTCCCATAGTCAAGGTACAATGGGAAATGAGGACACCTGAGGAGGCGACTTGGGAGCGGGAGCAGGAGCTGTTGCAGCTGTACCCCTAGTTGCTTGTCAGGTATGATTTGAATTTTGCGGACAAAATTCTTAAAAAGGTGGGGTGAATTGTAATATCACTAAATTTAATTAAGGTAATTTGGGTGATATTTAATTAAACGAATTTAAGAAAGTAAGGGCAGTTTGGTCTTTGTCGGAGGTACGAGTGTAGTTAGTAATTGCTGGATGAACCCCTATTTCTTGTTAAAAGGGAGCAAATTACGTTTTGTGCCATTTGCTTCTTCTCTTTTCTTCTTCTTTGGTTTCTTCTCCACTCCCAAGCTCTCTTCTTGTCACTTCCACTTGTTTAGTGGTTGAAATCACAAAGCAAGCAAGAAAGAAAGCCCTTTTCTTTATTCTTTGTTCCTTTTGAGCTTTGGTGTTGGTGATTTGAAGAAAAGAGTGGGTTTTGAATCTGCCCATTTTCGTTCGGTGCCGCTGAACCGCGATTGGAAGCCCTAGATCGCTGGTCTACCCTCCATTTTGGTCTATTGAACTCTAAGTTTTGAAATCTCATCCTATTTCTCCTTGATTCTTGAGGTTAGGGTTAGGGTTTGGAGTGAGATTGATGAATGCTGAGTTTTAGGAGGGTGAGACAGTTTTGAAGTATGTTTTGGAGTGTGTAGAAGTTGATTTTAAGCTGATATGGTGTTCCATGCATAAATCATGCATGCATGTTCATGACAGCCAAGAACACCTATATGTACAGTTATGATGTTTTGCCCATAGCAGGAGCTATCGGTGTCCAAATGGTGTAAAACTGGTGCCATTTGAAAGCTAAGAGAGTTAGGTTTACTCTGGAATTTTCGTGCTATTTTTGGAGGCTCCTAGAATTTGTGGTTCAGAGTTATAACAGGCTGTTATACTCTGTTTTTAGCAGATTTTTTTGCTGCAGAGGTCTATTTTGCAGAAATGATAAATCTGTCTAGGATGATCCAAATCGAGTGCTTTTCTTCGACTATAAAAAGATGGGTATGTGGACTTCATTCCTGTAAAATATCAGCTCATTTGGACAAGTAACCTGGTGTGGGTTATCATTGAAAGATGGCTGTTTGAGTTGGTGTGTTGCTGTCAGCACTATTTTAGTGCGTGACAGTTCTAGTTTTTGGTTTGCTGCAGAGGCTGTGGTTCATGGATTTTGATGAAACTAGTTTTGTTTAAAAGATGAGAAATAAATCTTGATGCCTCTAAATTCTCATGATTTTAGGAGCTTCCCACAAGGATTTGTGATTTTTCAAAGTGGGTGTAATATCTGCAAAATTTTATGCAGCAGTTTATGCTTTTCCGTATGTTTTGCTAGAAATAAATGCTTTGTATGGATAGGATGGTGATTGATATGTGCTTGTATGCCTTGTTAGGGCGTGACACCGAGGGTGTCAATGGCGTAGGCAACGGAGCAGGGAAAGAACTACAGAGCACGACTTTGCCAAGTAAGTTCTTGGTCCTTTGGGGATGTTTCCCACTTGCTTGTGCTCCACCATACTCCGAGGGAGTGTTGGTTGCATTCATGATGCATGCATTGATGGTTGTTGCATCCTCATAATGATATGTATGCTTGCATTTATGCTTAAGAAATGTATGATACCTGTTGATAGATCTTATGGCCAGTTAGATAGATATGGACCTCCCTAGGAGATGGGTTTCCTTCTAGTTTGGTTTGCTCATGGTTGATGAGATCCCAGGGGTCGGTGATCCCTCAAGACCAAGAGATAGGTGTGTCCCGTCGCGGTTGATTGCCTATTCTCGGAGGTACAATATACGTGTGTTCATGTGTAAGGGGTAGCTCCCGATGGGATGGCACGGGTGTGAGTTCCGGTCTCACACTGAGGTTGGCGTTGATGAGATCCGCCGTACATAGAGCAAGATGACTTGCTTGTATTGTTATGAGGGCCGGGTAGCCAGTATGTTTGTGATGCCTTGATGACGTGTGTCATGGAAAGTGAGCCAGGGTGGAGGAGATGCCTCCAAGGGCCCTGAGCTTACTGAGATGTATATCTCACCCCGTGTGGGGTTTATGTTATTTCAGGTGACTCTTCAGGTAGAGAGGAGCGGTCTCAGGACGGGAGGCCCCAGTAGAGACAATGACTGCTCTGCCGTGCAGCAGCAAGGAGAGCTGGGTGGCTCTGATGTGTTTTGATGATGTTTTGTACCCCTGTAGAGGGAAGATATGTGTGTGTGCACATATATTATGCTTTGTATATGCTATGTATGCCCTCGTGTGAGGAAGGATCTTTGAGATCAAGGTGATGTATGCCTATTCCTTTGTATCGACACTTTGAGTGTCAGATGATGTATATGTACATGACCAGTTATGTTATGTAATAATGTTTCCTTGAATATTTTGACTAGAAACAAATGTAACTCCCCATGATACACATGATCTTTGATTTTCTCAATAAAATCACCCTTGAATACTATTGAGAACTTTAGGAAGTGTTTTTCACTAGGTTTGGACGAGTATATCTTATTTTCTACTTTTTTATAAAAAACTCAGTCCAAGTTGTCCTATTTATAAAAAAACAGGTATAACCAACTGTAATAGTTTAAAATAGTAAGAAACGATTTTTATAAAATCCTAGTTGCCTTTATGAATTTCTATCTAATTTCTTATTACCACATGATTATATCTAATCTAATGAATGTATGAATGCATGAATCATCAAAAGCTAATGAGGATTATCAGGCTTTATCAATTGAACTAAGCTTTAATCAAAAGTTATATATGCCATCAATTTGATTGGGCATGTAAAAGATCAAAAACTTTTAAGCTTCACACTTCTTGATCCCTTTGCTTCAGCTTCATCAAATCTAACAATCTCCCTTTTTTTTTATTTTGAGCATGCCAAATACTTAAATGATGAAACATGCTTCAAATGACGAGATATGTAACGTGAAAATTTCTCAACTTTTGGAAAGATCAAGCATTATCATAATTTGATTAATTGAAAAGCATTCAAACATTCATATGATATTCATAGACTAACTCCTCAGAGTCTATTATACAAACTCCCCTTGAGTTTCTTAGATTATTACATACAAAGCAATTCATTCATTTATTTATTTTCATTTTCTTATCTACTCCCCCTTTTTATTCCATTTATCTACTCCCCCTATTTGGCATATCGAATTAAAAAAGATAGACTAATGTAGACAAATAGAAAAGGAAATAGAAACATTTTCATTAATCATTAAGTAAACCAAATACATCAACCATGAAATAAAAAAAAACTGAAACAATTATGACATAATTCAAAACATAACAAAAACTAGAACTAATCCATATCCTTAGATTCATCTCTGAAAATCTTAGATTCTATGTTCTTAACTCTAGTCTTCAATTCTTCCAGAGAAGAGTTAACTTCATCTCTTTGTTCATGATGAAGAGAAAACAAAGCATCCATCTTTTGAATCATCAAGGATTCAAAATGTGAGTATTGAGGTTTAGATGGTGCAGCTTCCTCTTGTGGTTCCTCAGCAGCTCCTAATTGGTTTCCTTCCTCATCACCCTCTTCACCTTCTTCTTCAGCCAAAGGTACAGGTTGGCCTGTCATTTGCCACCCATAAGGTGTCTTCACCATTTCAAGTTTCGTGAGGTGCTTCTCCTTAATTTGGTTGTTGCTTGAATTTGTGTGATCCATGACTTCATTGGACACATCCACTTGAAAGTAGTCAATGAATCTTGAAATTAAAACAGCATAAGGGAAGGGGTAGTTTACCAATCGCTTTGATTACTGCATTATCTCTTGAAAAATAAGAATCCAATTCAGCTTGATTCCTTTCTTCAATCCATAGACAACTTGAAGATCATCATCAGTAGCTTGTGCATGATTGGTTGATCTTGGAGTGAGGATATAGGTGATGATGTAATGCAGGAGCCTATCCTCATGAGTCATAGGTCCTTTGCTCAATCTTAACCTCAAATTAATGTGAGGATCAATGAGCATACCTCTGTAGGTCTCCATTTTGTTGTAGCCTTCAGCTTCTTCTTCAAATCTCCTTTCTCCATCAAAGTATATCCCAGCAACTTCATTCCATATTTCTGGAGTAATCTTCATAGCTACTCCATTGACTTGAGTCAGAATAGTTCTATGCATTGAAATCTTGGAACAAGTGTAGAAGACTTTCACCAAGTCAGGGTAGAAAGTCCTTTTCATCTCAACAAACTTTGTTAAACCTTGTTGTTCTAACATTTGTGGAAATTGGAATCCTTGTTCAGTATACCATGCAAGGCTTAAGAACTTTGGGGGGCAGAGAAGTTTTGTTGCATTGAACTGTAAGTAGTTCATCTTATCAGCTTCATTGGTAAACCAATGATCAAGCCTACTTACTACAGGGTTGGAAGGTTGGGCTTGAGTTTTTCTTTTGGAAGTTTTAACCTTCTTGGAAGTAGACATAGTGAAAGGTAATGGATACGAATTTAAAAGGTTGGAAGAGAAAGCAAATGTTTTCAGAAGCAAGAAAACAGAAACAGGGATTAGAGAGTTAACAAGGTTTTGAAGGTGTGAGATTTTAAGTCACACAAGGTCTCTATTTATAGGCTTATTTGAAGTAATGGGCAGTTGAGAATTGAAAAATATTGTTGTTGTGATCTTTAATCACTACCATTAAGGTTTTGATTCTATCAAATCATGCTTAATTGCAGTTCGGCAGTTTCAAAACTGTCAGATTTTTGCAGTAACAACTAAAATAATTTATTATTTCATTTATGTAATCGATTATTTCATTTAAAATATCAAATCTGAGAAATGATGTAATCGATTAAAATATAGTGTAATCGATTATATCAGCACAGATGGCTTGTGGAAGATGAAGTGTAATTGATTATAATTGTAGATAATCGATTAAAGCAGAGTGAGATAGATTTCACAGATAAGCAAGGCCAAATAATCGATTATTTTGATGAATTAATCGATTATTCCAGAGATGTTCAAAATTTGGAAAATTCCTGAGACTTCATGTAATTGATTAATTTGTCAATTTAATCGATTATTCCAGAGAGAACTTGAAATTTCAGAAATTCGAGTTGTGAATAATTGATTATTTCGATGGTTTAATCGATTACAAGAGCTTTGACTTGTATTTATGAAGCATCAGCTGAACAAATAATCGATTAAGATTTTATGGTAATCCATTATTTCAGCTTTAATTCTAAAAACAACAGATTTTATGCAGCATCTAACATGTATTTTAATTCCAATTTGAGTTATTTTCTTTCATACAATGTCTAAACCATTTATCAACAAAGTAATAAACATACCAATGTCAATCAACATATACTAGATTCATCCAATATTCTAAGCATATTTCTTAAGGTAAGGAATCTATCTCTATCCAAAGGTTTGGTAAAGATATCAGTCAATTGGTTGTTACTATCAACAAACTCAATTTTAATGTTGCCTTTTTGCACATGATCTCTGTTGAAGTCATGTCTTATTTCTATGTACTTTGTTCTTGAATGCATGATTGGATTCTTGGAGATATTTATAGCAATTGTATTATCACATAAAAGTGGAATATGTTGAAGTTCCACACCAAAATCTTGGAGTTGTTGCTTCAACCATAAGCTTTGAGCACAACAACTTCCAGCTGATATGTACTCAGCTTCAGCTGTTGACAAGGCTACACATGATTGTTTTTTGCAATGCGAAGAAATTAAAGAGCTTCCTAATAGATGACAAGTACCACTTGTGCTCTTTATATCCAATTTGCATCCTACAAAATCAGAGTCAGAGTAACCTATTAAGCTAATAGATGTACCTTTTGGATACCAAAGTCCTACTTTTGGTGTAGACTTTAGGTACTTTAAGATCCTTTTCACTGCAGTTTGATGAGACTCTTTAGGATTAGTTTGATATCTAGCACACAAGCAAATACTTAACATAATGTTAGGTCTACTTGCTGTAAGGTAAAGCAATGATCCTATTATTCATCTATATTTGGACTCATCAACTCTTTTCCCTTTTTCACCTGAATCTAGATAGGTAGAAGTTCCCATTGGTGTTGCTACAGCTTTGCAATTTTCCATGTCAAACTTCTTTAACATTTCCATGCAATACTTTGATTGACTAAGGAAAGTTCCATTCTTCATTTGTTTAACTTGAAGTCCTAAGAAGAATGTGAGCTCTCCCATCATAGACATCTCAAATTCTTTCTGCATGCTAGCTGAAAATTCTTTACACAAAGAATGATTAGTTGAACCAAAAATGATATCATCAACGTAGATTTGTACCAAGAGTATATCTTTATTTCTTCTTTTGATGAACAAAGTTTTGTCCACTTCTCCTCTTGTGAATGATTGATCAAGCAAGAACTTGCTTAACCTCTCATACCAAGACCTTGGAGCTTGTTTCAATCCATATAATGTTTTTCTCAATCTGTACACATGGTTAGGATATTGATGATCTACAAAACCAGGAGGCTGGTCAACATATATCTCTTCATCAACATAACCATTAAGAAATACACTTTTCACATCCATTTGAAACAATTTAAAGTTCAACATACATGCATATGCAAGAAGTAATCTTATGGCCTCTAGTCTGGCAACTAGAGCATAAGTTTCATCATAATCAATGCCTTCCTCTTGGTTGTAACCCTTTGCAACCAATCTAGCTTTGTTTCTTATTATTATGCCACTTTCATCCAACTTGTTCCTAAAAACTCACTTAGTGCCAATAGGTGTGTGAGTAGAGGGTCTAGGGACTAGTTCCCAAACATTATTTCTCTTAAACTGATTTAACTCCTCATGCATAGCAATTAACCAATGTTCATCTAATAAGGTTGTTCAATATTACTTGGTTCAATTTGTGATACAAAAGCCATAGTGCAACAAAGATTTCTTAAAGAAGATCTAGTAGATACTCCCTTAGATACATCACCAATTATGTTGTCCAATGATAAATCTCTTAAGGTCCTCTAATCTTTGTGTTTAAGTGTGGCTGCTTCTTGACTTGAATCTTGTTGTGCTTCATCTTCTTCTTGCTTACTTGCTTCAATAAGTTGTTGTCTTTCCTCCTTATTCTCTGCATCATTGTCACTTAACACTTCTTCTAATAAAGGGTTAGATTCATCACACACAATATGCATAGATTCGTCAACACACAAGGTTCTCTTGTTAAAGATCCTATAAGCCTTACTTTGCAAGGAATATCCAAGAAAGATGGCTTCATCAGCTTTTGAATCAAACTTGCTAAGATTATCTATCTTTGCCATTGTTTAAGACAAAGCATTTACAGCCAAATGCCTTAAAGTGAGAGATGTTTGGTTTTCTTCCTTTATAGAGTTCATAAGGGGTTTTCTTTAAAATAAGCCTTATGAGAATTCTATTAAGAGTATAACAAACTGTACTCACAGCATCTACCCAAAAATGCTTAGGTAATTTTGTTTCATTTAGAAGAGTCCTTTCTCATTCTTCAAGTGATCCGTTTTTCCTCTCCACAACACCATTTTGTTGTGGTGTTCTTAGAGCTGAAAAATTGTGATTAATTCCAAAATCTTCACAAAACTTTTCAAAGTGTTCATTTTGGAATTCACCACCATGGTCACTTCTAATTGAAACAATATTACAGCCCTTTTTCATTTCGAATTAACTTGGCTAGTTTCTTAAAAGCTGAGAATGCTTGACTCTTGGATCTAATAAACAATGTCCAAGTGTATCTAGAATAGTTATCTACTATAACAAGTCCATAGTAATTTCCTCCTATGCTCATAGTTCTTGAAAGTACAAACAAATCCATGTGAAGCAATTCAAGAGGTCTAGAAGTAGAAATCATGTTCTTACTTTGAAAAGAGTTTTTAGTTTGTTTTTCTCTTTGACAAGCTACACAAATTTTATCCTTCTCAAACTTAAGCTTAGGTAGACCAATTACTAAGTCTTTACTTACTAATTTGTTGAGATGATGCATGTTAATATGAGATGTTCTTCTATGTCATAACCATGTTTCATTTACTTTACTCATTAAGCAATCAATTTTATGTATGAATGCATAATTAATGGACAGAACATAGATGTTAGCCTTTCTTTTGCCAATGTGTGCAACTTTATCATTTTTGCCTTCTTGTATCAAACAAGTCTCATTGTTGAAGGTGACTTTGAAACCTTTATCACACAATTGACTAATGCTTGGTAAATTGTGTTTCAGCCCTTCAACATAAAGCACATCCTTGATCTTAGTGGTTAAGCTATCTCCAATGTTGCCTGACCCAATAATTCTGCCTTTACTATTGTCCCCATATGTAACATCCTCTTTCTTCAAGTACTATATCTGTGAGCATGGATATGTCTCCGGTCATGTGTCGAGAGCATCCACTATCTAGGTACCATATTAATGAGTTTGCTCTAAGACACATCTGCACAAATCAAATTAAAAAGAGAAATAGGGTCCCCAATTTAAGTTGGGTCCAAAGGGGTTAGTTGCTTTCTTTCTTTTCTCAACCCATATACATTCACCATTTGGAACATAAAACCTTCTAGCAAAGCACTTATATGAAGTATGACCTTTTAACATACAATAATTGCAAGTTAGAGATTTTGATGTCCTAGCATGAGTAAATCTATGATAGATTATTGGTTGATTGTGCTGCCTTTGATATTTATGTTTTGGAGGTATAAACACCAGCTTATTTTGAGTTCTAGCACCATGTTTATATCGCAAACCATAAGTATCACTAACATATTTTTTAACGCTTAGCATTTCATCTAAGTTACATTTGCCTTTGTAATACTTAGCAAATCAACCAAATAACTATTTTCAGTTTGCAAGCTCATATTTTCTTTTCCTTTACTCAACTTGTATTCATCAAATTCTTTCTACAATTCATTATATTTATCAACTTTAGAGTTGGCTAAGGAGCAAGTGCATCCATTTTCCTTGTAACTTGAAAGAAGCTTGTCATGTTCTTCATTCAATTACAAAGTTCTTCTTGCAATTCAGCAAGCTTGGATACATGTCATCTTAAGTCACTCTTAAGCTTGTTGTTTACTTTTGCTAGTTTTTGAGCTTTACAATGCATTTCATGAAAAGCATCAATTACATTTTCAAATTTAGAATTTACCTCTGATTCTGTACTTGATGTTTCTTCTTCTTCACAAATGGTAGATGTAAGGCATAGGTGAGCTTCAACTTCTTTTTTTGAAGAGGATTCAGAACTTGTGGACTCATTATCCTCCCAAGCAACATAAGCTTTTCTAGGTTTTCCTTCCCTTTTTGATCTCTTCTCAACTTGTGGCTTCTTTGCTAATGAGGGGCATTCTGACTTTATGTGTCCTTGCTTTCCACATTCAAAGCAAGTGATTGAAGAAAAGTTGTTGTTCTTGTAGATGTTGTCATTTCTTTTCTTTTGTTGTGATTGTCTTCTGTTTTTATTCTTCCTCAAAAACTTGGTAAACTTCCTTACTATGAGATTCATATTCTCATCATCATCATCTTCACTTGAACTATCATCTCTTTCAATCTTTGAAGGTGCAACTTTTAATGCTATACTCTTATGCTTTTTATCTACATCTTCACCATGAGTTAGTTGAGATAATTCAAGTTCATATTCTAAAAGCTTAGCAAACATGGTTGCCATTGACATCTTTGATAAATCCTTTGATTCTTTAATGGTTGTGACTTTAGGCTGCCAATCCCTTGTTAGACATTTGAGAATTTTGATGTTTAGCTCTTCTACATCAAAAGTTTTTCCTAGCCCAAGCAAGTGATTCACAATGTGGGTGAATCTAGTTTGAAGTTGTGAGATGTTCTCATCATCCCTCATCTTGAACATTTCATATTCATGAATGAGAGTGTGTTTTCTTGATCTTCTCACATCATCAGTACCTTCATGCGTAACTTCAAGTAATTCCCACATTTTTTTTGGCACTTTTACACCTAAAAGTTATGAAAATTCATCGTAAGATAATGCAAAAGTTATCATATTCTTTGCTTTGAAATCATATTGAACCATTTTCTTTTCTATTTCAGACATTTCATCACATTCTTTTGGTATTGAATTGCCATCAACAATCTTGGTAGGAATGAAAGGACCTTTCTTAATACAATTCCAAGCACCCGGGTCATTTGATTGGATGAAGATTTGCATTCTATTTTTCCAAAATTTAAAATGTTCTCCTTCAAACAAAGGTGGTCTATTCAATGAGTCTCCGTCCTTGAATGTTATTTGATTAGTATTCATTGTCAAAGATTTTAGAAAGATCTTGAGCAAATTACAAGAACCAGTTCTTGATACCAATTGAAAATATAATGAACACTTATGCAAATAACTAAGAGGGGGGTGAATTGGTTTTACCTCAGAGTTTTAAAATTCTTTATCAAAATTTCTAACAGCGAAAGACTTTCAAAAGGATCTTTATCTTTCAAAACCAATTTGAAAAATCAATTTACTTGACCAATCAATCCACTCTTGTGCTGTAACCGGATTTGTATAATGAACAAATTCTATACTTCAAGAATATATTGAAATACAAACAAAATCTTAAAACACACAAGATTTATACTGGTTCACCTCTAAACCTCGAAGGCTACATCCAGTTTTCTTCTAACCAAATCTTGATCAGAGTTCTACTATAACAAATATTTGTTCTTTACAAGCTTACAACTGATCTCTCTTACCCACCCTAGGTAAAATTCAAAATCTATACCCTATAGACTTTTCAAAAGATCAAGAACCAGAGATCCCTTCTCTGTTCTTCCCACTAGAAAAACCTTTCTAGTAAAAGCTTTAAAGAATACAAATGTTATATGGAAAATACAACACAAAACAAAACAGATATCAAACCAAAATATCAAGCTTGAAGTTCAAGAAGGATATCACCTTATAATCCTCAGTTAATTCAATGATATGAATGATTCAAACAATCTGAGAATGTATGCAATAGATGATCAAAATTCCTTTCTTGAATCTTTCTTTGTCACTAGCTTGAACAAATCATTAATCCTTGAATATTTTTTACTAGAAACACATGTAACTCCCCATGATACACATGATCTTTGATTTTCTCACTAAAATCACCCTTGAATACTCTTGAGAACTTTAGGAAGTGTTTTTCACTAGGTTTGGACGAGTATCTCTTATTTCCTACTTTTTTAAAACTCAGTCCAAGCTGTCCTATTTATAAAAAAAACAGGTATAACTAACTGTAATCGATTATTTTGTCAATGTAATCAATTATTTTCACAAATGTAATCGAATATTTTAACCAGATAATCGATTAAAGTGTTCATCAGGAATTTGCAAATTTGTGAAGAACAAAATAATCGATTAAGTCATCTAGTAATCGATTATTCCAGATGAACTCAGTTTTCTAATACACACAAGTAATCGATTAAGTTACCATTTAATCAATTATAACAGACCATGTATAAAACTGATCAAAGCACATTTAATCGATTACAATCATCTGGTAATCGATTAAACCAGATCAGCATGCTGTGAAAATTTATGCAGAAGTTTATGTAATCGATTATTTCTCAAGATAATCGATTATCACAGAGAATGTCCAATTCTGTGTTAAGCTTATTTAATCGATTACGAACCAGTGGTAATCGATTAAAATGTTCATAAGGCAAAATCTAGAAAGCATACGCATGCATTCAATTGATTATATCACCTATGTAATCGATTAAAACAGTAAGAAATGATTTTTTATAAAATCCTAGTTGCCTTTATGAATTTCTATCTAATTTCTTATTACCACATGATTATATCTAATCTAATGAATGTATGAATGCATGAATCATCAAAAGCTAATGAGGATTATCAGGCTTTATCAATTGACTAAGCTTTAATCAAAAGTTACATATGCCATCAATTTGATTGGGCATGTAAAAGATCAAAAACTTTTAAGCTTCATACTTATTGATCCCTTTGCTTCAGCTTCATCAAATCTAACATTCATATGGTTATTCATCTTGGAAGGATAAGGACACTTCCAAGAAGAAGGGTTCTTCTTCCCAACATATTGAAAGGAAGTCTTCAAGAGGTAATCATAATTCTCCTACTCAAACTCCTTCCAATAAATCAAGTTCCATTAAATGTTTTAACTGTTTGGGTAAGGGTCATATTGCATCCCAATACCAAACAAAAGGACCATGATTGTATTGGAGAATGGAGAGGTGGATAATGAGTTATCTAAAAACTCTCATAGTTCCTCTAGTGAAGGGGAGGATGATGGTTTTCTTCAACCGAAAGAGGGAGATCTTTTGATGGTAAGACGACTCATGGTAAGTTTGTGCAAAGATCGGGATGATACAAAAAAAAATATTTTTCATTCTAGATGCTTGATGAATGGAAGGGTTTGTTCTCTTATCATTGATGGAGGAAATTGTACCAATGTTGCAAGCACTAGATTAGTGGAGATGATTGGTTTGAAAACCACCTCTCATCCTAAGCCTTATAAATTGTAATGGTTGAGTAACAATGGTGAGTTGGTTGTGGATAATCAAGTGTTGCTCACATTCTCCATTGGAAAATATGTTGATGAAATGCTTTATGTTATGGTTCCCATGGAAGCTGGCCATCTTTTGCTTGGTAGACCGTGGCAATATGATCAAGATGTTATACACAATGGGGTCACCAATCGATATTCTTTCTTACATAAAGGTAAAAAGGTAGTTCTCTCACATTTGTCTCCAAGTGAGGTGTGGGAGGATCAAATAAAAATGAGATTGAAAAGAGAAAAAGAAAAGAAAATAAAAGAAGAAAAAAGTCTTTTGAGAGAGAAAAGTCGAAAAGAAAAAGATGGCAAAAAGAGTGAAAAGCAAGAACAAAAGAAAATAGAAAAAAGATTGAAAAACAATTAGTGATAAAAAAAGATTTTGTTCATCAAACCTAATGAGGATTGCCTCAAGGTTTTGATACACTCTTAAAGATTGAAAAAAGATTTTACTCATTCCAAATTATATGTGCTTGTCTTCTAGCGTCCTTGAGTTGCCTCAAGGTTTTGATACACTCTTAAAGGAGTTTGAGGATGTCTTTCCACAAGACATTTCTCATGGCTTGCCTCCTTTGAGAGGAATTGAACATCAAATAGATCTTGTTCCAGGAGCTTCAGTTCCTAATAGGGCTGCCTATAGGAGTAATCCGAAAGAGACAAAGGAGATTCAAAAGCAAGTTGAAGGGTTGATGCAAAGAGGATGGGTGAAGGAAAACTTGAACCCATGTGCAACACCGGTCATCCTAGTCCCCAAGAAATATGGCACGAGGAGGATGAGCACGAATTGTAGACCCATCAACAACATCATCGTAAGGTATTGATATCCTAATCCTAGACTTGATGATAGGGTAACCAACTCTACCACTTCTTTTTCTCCTTTTCAGGTCGTTTATGGTTTTAACCCCTTATTCCCTGTTGATGTAATCTCCTTACCTAATGATTCTTCTATTTTTAGTAGAAATGGACTTTCTAGAGCCACTTTTGTTAGGAATCTCCATGGAAGGGTGTGAAATCAAATTGAGAGAAAGATGGAGCAATATGCACGACATACCAGCAAGGGGAGAAAGACCATGATATTTTATCTTGGAGATTGGGTTTGGGAACATCTAAGGAAGGATAGGTTTCCTTTCCAATGAAAATCTGAACTCCAAACTAGGGGTCATGGTCCTTTCAAGATCCTTGAGAGGATTAATGACAATGTCTACAAGATTGACTTGCCAAGTGAGTATGGGATGAGTTCTAATTTTTATGTCGATGATCTTTCTTCTTATGATATAGGTGTTTTGAATACAAATCTGAGGATGGATTATTTTCAAGAAGGAGGGGATGATAAAAGACTATCCAAAGAGCATGAAGTACTAGAAGCACTTCATGAATTAAAGGGTCCAATGACAAGGTCTAAAGCCAAACTTCTACAAGAGATGACCAAGAGAATCATGGCTGGATTATTTAACAAGGGCAAGGATGGAGGAAGACACAAGAAGCTGAATTGAAGCACCTTGAAGATTGTAGGAAAGCTTGTTTAGCGCACACAACGTGCTTAGCCCAATTCCTTGGCAGAAAGTTTATTGGGCTTAGCACGTAATGTCTGTGAGGATTTTCGTATTTCTTGTTTATTTGTGTAATGGGCATCAATATGGAATGAAGTACTCAAATATTGCTATTTTTAACACAACCTTGATTAATGAAGTTAAGCATTTGCTTGAATTGAGAGCTTATCCTCTTCTTGATTCTTGGTTGAACCCAAATTGATTCTTATCAAGGAAGTTTTCTTTTGTGGTGAATCCTCCTCTGACTTATCGCTCCATTACAGATCGTGGCGTCATTCATTACCATCTTCTTAATCTTCTCCATCTTTTGTTTTAAGTTATAAACAACTATCCATTGAGTCTTGAAATTTGCATTTGGAAACAATCCAATTCAAGCGCTCATCCTTTGGTCATCATCACAATCAATCAAATTTGATCGGTTTAGTTCGGTTTGTTTTTCACAATTTATTTTTTGAAACCCAACCCATTCATAAACGGTTTGGTTTGTTCGGGCCAACAGGTTACCTATTTAAATTTGATTTTTTTTTCTTAGAACTACTATTCTATATCATGATTCATCCAAATATTCAATACAATTAACACAATATTATCAAATGTATAAATGTAGTAAAATTGATTTATTTAATATCATCAACATAATATTCTAAAATAGACTAATACAAATTTAAACAAAATATTTTTCAACGAGGCTTACTATAATAGTTTGAATCACAACTATATCCTACAAACTAATTTCTTGCAATAAACTTTGCTACAACCAGATTTGTTGAAATAAATGAACAAAAATATGTTCCATTAATTAATAACATGGCAGAAAAAAGTAAATATGAAAGAAAGATAAACCAAATAACAATGTACCTGAAAGTAATATCTTAAGAAGTTTCAACACTAGCAGTCACAACCCTTGCAGTTCCAACACTTGAAGTTGCAATATTAGCAGCATTTAAAGTCAAACCAAATAACTCTAAAAATTTTGATCGGTCCAATTTTGATCGGATCTATAAATCTAAACCCGTGACCCAATCTGTACATGAACGGTTTTAATCAATTCGATTCAATTTTGACTCAAATACATAAATGATCCAACCCAAACTATTTGAATCAATTTGGATCAATTCGAATTCCCGGGTAACCCATACTCGTGAACACCCCTCCAAGTAGACAATACCAGCATACATATGTCACATGTCACAAGGAAACAATGAGCAGGAAGATATTGAGTGTGTTTGATTGAGATTTGCTTTTTAATTTTTCAAATTTATTTTTATAAAATTATTTTTATTCTTTTAAACAAGTTATTTTATTTAATTTTGTTTTTAAAAATGAAAAAATGGTTTTAAAAAAAGATGAAATGATCAGGTGCTTTGTTTTGTTGGATTTTTTTGTTCGATTATCGTAACTCAACCTTGAAAAATTATGATATAAAGTAATTGAAATTAAGTGAAAAAAATATAGGAAATATTTTTATTATTTTAAAAATAGTATAAAGTAAAACATTTCTCTATTTTTTTTTTTTACTTTCAATTCTAATTACAATAAAGATGACCTTGAATTTGATTATGGTTATGGCTCTAATGGCAGTGATTGTAGTAGTGAACGTGATGATGTAGTACTTGAGATTCACCATGGTTATTATGAGCTTGGCCATGGATATGGCTACAATGATGATCTAATTGAGTATCACAATGGTTATTGGTGTTGCCATGACTACTACAGCAGGGACAATGAATGTGGCTACACATCTCCATATGACTTTGAATTTGATTATGGCTATAGTGATGATGGCTATGAATATGATCTTTGTGGCTGGGATGGAAGTCATGTTGATTAAGATCTTCCACCGCCTTTAAATTTAAGGTGAGGATACTCTTTAGTTCAATAATAACCAGAGTTATGTGATTTTTTGTTGTTATTTCTATATGATTAACTCCACCTATGTGTGGTTGCATGCATGGTCTGTCCCAAGCCAGGATAAAGGAGAAGGGTTGGTGTTAGGAGTTGCGAACTGGCCGTAAAAAACCAACTATTTTTTATGTGACGAACCTTTATGATATTTCGTTGGGGCGTTCCCTTCATAGCAATGCGTTACATCGGGCCCCAGGTGTATCGAAAATGAGCTAAGGTCCTTGCCACAAGGCAAGGTGCTACATCGATCTTGGGATGTAGTGATAAGTGAGCTAGGGTCCATGCCGAAAGGCAAGGCGCCAGGTCTTCACCCAGATTTGGTGACAAAAAGGAAAAGGTCCCAACATGCAGATAGGCGAGCCTGGTGAGCAAACACCGCCCAGGGGTTTAGGATGAAATTGGGATGCTGGAACATAAGAACATTAACGAGTAAACTAAGAGAGTTAGCAGATGTTTTTGCCAGAAGGAAAGTGAATATTGTTTGCTTGCAAGAAACTAAGTGGGTTGGAGAAAAGGCCAAGGAAGTGGAGGTCATTGGTTTCAAGTTGTGGTATACAAGTACAACCAAGAGTTACAATGGGGTTGGAATTATGGTCGATAGAAGTTTCAAAGATAAAGTCATTGATGTCAAAAGGAAATGCGACATGATTATGATGATTAAGCTTGTAGTGGGGATCTAATTTTAAATATCCTTTGTGTGTATGCACCTCAAGTTGGACTATTATTAGATGAAAAGAACCAATATTGGGAAGACTTGGAGGAGGTCCTGAGAGGAATCCCACGAGAGGAGAAGATTTTCATAGGAGGAGATCTAAATGGGCATGTTGGTAAAAACAGTGGAGGTTTTGATAGAATTCATGATGGTTTTGGCTATGGGACTAGAAATGAGGCTGGAGAAGATGTTTTGAACATTGCACTAGCCTATGATTTGATGCTAGCAAACACTTTTTTTCTGGAAAAGGGAGTCTCATCTTATCACGTATCATAGTGGCCAAAATTGTAGTCAAATTGATTTCTTTATGGCTAGACGAGAAGATAGAAATTCGTGTATTGACTGCAAGGTCTATCTTGGAGACTGTGTGGTGACACAACATAAGTTGGTAGTTCTAGAGGTTAGGTTCAACAAAGTTCTTAATTTGAGGAAGAAAGCTCAAAACCCAAGGATAAGATGGTGGAATCTAAAGGAGGAGAAACAAATAGAGTTTATGGAAAACATGTTGCGTGAAGGACCGTGGGAGTTTATTGGAGAAGCTAATGAAATATGGAATAGGATGGCTATGTGTGTTCAAAATGTAGGAAGGAAGGTGCTAGGCGAAAGTAAAGGAAACAAAGTTCTTACAAAGAAAACATGGTGGTGGAATGGAGAGGTGCAAGAGGTTATTAAACAAAAGAAGGAGTGCTTTAGATCTTTGCATAAATGTTCCAATGATGAGAATTTGCAAAAGTTTAGAGTAGTGAGGAAAAATTCAAAGAAAGCAGTGCGGGAAACTAGAGACAAAGTTTTTGACGATTTGTATAAAAATCTTGGGAGCAAGGATGGGGAGAAAGGTATTTACAAACTTGCAAAAATGAGGGATAAGAAGAGTAAAGACCTCACCCAAGTTAGATGTATCAAGGATGAAAATCAAAAACTTTTGGTAAGGTATGAAGATGTAAGCGAAAGATGGCTAAACTATTTTAACAAACTTTTTAATGGGAATGACGACAAGAATGAGGTGAATTTGGAGGACGTTTTTGATGATTTGAATAGAAAATTTGTGCACAGAATTAATACACATGAAGTTAAGGATGCTTTAAAGAGGATAAAGAATAATAAAGTTTTGGGACCTGATGATGTCCCTATTGAAGTGTGGACTATACTATGAAGTTGTGGGAGAGAGTTATCAAACATCGCCTAAGGAGAGAGACAAAGGTTTCCGTAAATCAATTTGGATTTATGCCAGGAAGATGTATCATGAAAGCTATCTTCTTGATGAGACAATTAATAGAAAGGTATAGGCAAAAGAAAAAAGACTTGCATATGGTGTTCATAGATCTTGAGAAAGCATATGATAGAGTCCCAAGAGAAGTCTTATGGTGGACTCTTGAGAAGAAAAAGGTAGCATTAAAGTATGTTAATGCAATCAAGGATATGTATGATGGGGCTACCACATGTATGAAAGTTTGTAATGGAACATCAAAGTATTTCCCTATCATAGTAGGTGTTCACCAAGGTTCAACTCTTAGTCCTTATCTCTTTGTCTTAGTGATGGATGAACCAACGAAAGATATTCAAGAGGAAGTGTTGTGGTGTATGCTTTTTGAAGATGATATTGTGCTTATTGATAAGACCAAAGATGGTGTTAATACAAAATTGGAATTGTGGAGAAACATTTTGGAGTCTAAAGGATTCACGGTAAGCAAGAGCAAGACGGAGTATATGAAGTGTGAGTTTTTACGAGTAAGAGATGGTGATCAAGACATGGACGTACCCAAGAAAGATGTATTTAGATACTTTGGATCAATGTTGCAAAAAGGTGTTGAGATTGATGAGGATGTAAATCATAGAATTAGAGCAGAGTAGATGAAATGACGGAGTGCATCGGGATTTTTGTGTGACCGCAAAATTCCCCTTAAGCTGAAAGGAAAATTCTATAGAACAGTTGTAAGATCGGCAATGCTATATGGAGCGGAATGCTGGCCAGCACATAGGTAACATGAGCATAAAATAGGAGTAGCAGAAATGAAAATGTTAAGGTGGATGTGTGGATATACGAAGATGGATAAGATAAGAAATGACGATATTCGACGAAAGGTATGTGAAAAGATGAGGGAGCGTAGATTGAGGTGGTTTGGACACGTTATGAGATGGCCACTGGATGCTCCCGTAAGAACAAGAGTTTGTTACCAAGAGCTTGACACAAAGAGAGGAAGAGGATGACCGAAACTTACCTGGGGAAAGGTAGTTAAACAAGACCTAATGGAGTGGGATATAGATTGGCGGACGATATGTCTTAGGACGGACTGGAGAAAAGCTATAAGCTTGGTAGAGGGTTAACCCCATTAGTAATTTTATGTTTCAGTCATTCTTTTGTTTCAGTTCTTTTCCTCTTCTTTTCTCTCTTCTTCCTTTCACCCATTTTTCTCTCTTTTGTCTTATTTCTACTTTTTTCTTCCCCTCTCCCTTTCTCTTTCTGTGTCTCATTTCCGATTTCATTAGGTTCATCTACCATTGACCCCAATTAACTTAGGTTAAAGGTGTTGTTGATGATGTTAATGTTGATGTATTTCTATGTGATTATCTCATCAGTCAGTGGCGGTCTTATTTTCTTTTTTAATTTGGAAAAAATGTGCTATCTTTTATCATTAAAACTTACTCTTCATTTGACTTAGCCTTGTATCTTCAATTTGAAACTCAGGGTTAACATTTGTTATAGCCATTTTTTGTTTGGCTATCATCTTTTTCTTTTTATGCTCTTTGCAGGTTGTGTGTTGTGGAACATAGTAGGGAAGGCCTTTGTTTTGCGACACACCTTAGAGATATTGGTGGAAAAGTTATGCATGCTGAATAGTTACTGATGCTGTTTTTTGAGTTTTAGAAGAGTGGTTTGCTAGTTATGTTTATTATGTAAGCTATATGTGTGTGTGCCCGCGCATGTGGAGTTATAAACGATTTAAAAAATAGTTATAGTAGGCCTATGTTAAAACACTTTTGAATCGGACCAGTTACATTTTGGTGTACATGTTTGTTTCTGTTAAATTTTAATGCTTAGATTATTGAACTTGCACAGCATTTTAAAACTGATTGATATCAGACAAAGTTCAAGACAGACACATGGAAGCTTACAACGAATTTGCTTTCATGTTTGAGGGTAGGATGGTAATTAGATTGGCTTCTTTTTATGTTTGTGATTTTTTAATAGCAGAAACAGCAAGTACAAATGTAAACTTGGTGTACGTGTTTGTTTGTTTTAAATTTTAAGCTTGTTTTATGTTTATGTTTAATGCTTAAATCATTGAACTTGCACAGAATTTTGAAACTGATTGATATCAAACAAAGTTTATTAAAAACAAAAATTTCAGCTTAATGCCCGCGATATCAGCTCAGATGAATTATCCAAAAGCATAATAAGCTAAATCTGTACGAAATTACATTTGTATTCTAATGGCTTGTCGATTATTACCTCACATCATCCTGAACTTTTAAATATATACATGAAACTGAGTGTACTTTCTTGAAACTTTGTATCAGTGTAGGTTCATGGTAGGCACAAGAGACACAAGAATGGCTGTCAGTAAGCACCAAAGGACCCATGTGAATCAATATCCTATAGCCCATCTTTAAGCTAGAGTGTGGTGAAGTCAAGCAGGCTTAAACTTTATTCAACAAGCGATTCTAACTACCAAGGTCTGATTAGTTGGCCCAATTTTGTTTATGCTAGCTTAGTGTCAGTCATGCATGCTTAATATGAGAGTAATTCTCCCCAGCCGTAATGTAATTACTAAAATATACTTTGAACAATGCTATATGGTAAAAAAAGTAGAAATATAGAAAAACAACTTTGACATAAAATCAATAAAAGAAATATTTTTATCAACAAGTTGGTGTGAAACTGAATTCATATAAAAAAAGGTGTCAAGCTTGAGTCCTTATGTATGGAAGAAACAAGTTTAAAGGATTCCACTACAGATTATAGTCAGATTTTTCAACAGAAATTCATCATCAAAACGAGTAGATATTCATATCAATAACATAGTTTAAAAATATTATTAATATTTTTTACAGACTAAGTTAAATATAACCATTAACGTTGGTGCTTTGGACCAACACACCGGGACCGGATCCACAGGCGTTGGAACTACCCTCAGGACTCTCTCCCTTTTAGCGCCGACAGGAGACAGATTGATTTAGAGGAAAGAAGACCCAGATTCCTTAATGTAAGCTATTACTTCTTGCACCCCTATTTTATTTCTTGTACCTCCAAAAAGCCTCAAATAGTCATAAATACCCTTCAACCCTAGCACCTTCTCTTCATTGGAAATTCATGTGCTGCCTAAGCAACCCTATCGGCATGCCCTACATGTTCTAGCTCAACGACGCCAACTTTGCCTCCATGGCCCACCGCCGCCACGACCTCATCGTAGTTGTGCCACCTTAATCCAGAACCCTAGCACTTCTTTCTATATTTTTCTTTTGTGCGCCACCATACCCCCTTCCCTCATTCTCCTTCTCTTCCACCACTCCCTTTCTTGTTTTCCAAAAAGTCCCACACAACACAAAAAGAAAATTTGGATCACACAAACACACAGAAAGTCCCACGCACCATAAATTAAAAGAAAATAAAATGAAAAATCATGGAATCAAGGGTTTTAGACCAAGCATTCACGAAATTGTTGCACTTAGAAAGCGAGAGCGAGTGTATGGATTGACGCTTCCCCAACAAGGTCATTTTCTTTGGCATGAGCGACGGCCTGACGCAGACAATGTCAGGATCGATGAGTGCGGTGCAAAGCAACGTGATCATGTCATGGTGATGTTTTCTTCCTTACGGAATACCAAATCCGGAGCCCATAACTTGTTCTTGTCCTTACGGATTATTCAAGTCGGAATAGCAACAAAAAAAATAAATCCTACCATTACAAAATGCTTATTTCCGTATTTCGGAAATATGAATACATAATTCCGGAAAAGGTAATCAATCCATAAACATGTTGTTTTATATTTATTTTATTTTATACTCCACTTTTATAAGTTGTGAAAAAAAAAATACACCACTTTTAGAATACATAAATGGTACGTTTTTACAAAATATAAGATAAGACATGGAGGTGGAACCCATTTTAAAGTTGGCTTTTACTTTTTCTTTCTTTTTAACAGAAAGTTGGCTTTTCATATATGGAAGATTTGCACATTAAATTTGAATCTTATTTTTTATTTGATAAATCTCACATTACATGAAATTTATTTATTAATAGTAAATAAAAAATGTGTGAAAAATTTAAAAGAAAAACCATATTTTGAACATGTTTATATAATAATTGGATAGAATTAAATAATCAAAATTACACTTTTACAGTTTACTATAATTATGATTGGATAGAATAACATAATAAAAATTGTTAAATTACAAATATACTATTGTACTTAGTTCTTATGATTTTTAAAGAATGGTAATAATTTTATTTTATTATTCTTTTTTTAACTAACTTCCCACTTTTTTTTTATTTCTGTCTCATCATGTGTCTTATCATAACTTTCTAAATCAACTTTAATTTGCACAATCAATAAAAATTAGTTTCTTTAAATTTGGTGTTCCAATTGTTTGTTTATGATATATTCTAGAAATTGGTCACTTTTTAAATAAATTTTTATTTGTATGTTCAATGAAAATTCAATGTAGTTTGAGTGTATTAGGTGGAATGAACCTTGAGAGTCAAGATGTTAAAAACAATAATTTAACCACTCATTACTAATTAGGTATGTTTGATAATGAGAAAAGAAGAAAAGGAAAAAGAAGAGAATATATAGGTAAAAATATGAGAAGAAACATAGGTAAAAATATGATAAAGGATTAGTAAAAGATATGATAAAAAGATAAATAATTTGATTGAAAAGAAATAAAGGATTAGTAAAATAATTTTTTTTTAATAAAAATGGTTTAGTAGGTAAAAAAAGAAAAAAATAATTAATATTAAATGAAAAATTGAAAATACATTTTTATCCTTTATTAAAGCTTTCTGTGCATCAAAATTCACAAGGAGTATCACAGAAGGGCAACACGGATAATTTAAGTGAACCGTCTTAATTTTTTCTTCAATCCTCTCAGTTTGAGAGAGGATAAAAAAACATATGGGTCCCACGAATTTAAAAATAAAAAACAAATTCTGCACAACTTTGTGCAACCAAATCAACCACGATATGGGAACTTCTCTTCCCTTCCGCGACATTTCCTTCATTTTGTTCTTCACATCTATTTCTCTTTAATTTTACCTATAGAATTAAAACTCTTAAATAGGAATAAAAGTTCATTTTTATCCGTATAAAAGTTCATTTACCTAAGGAATTATGATCTAAATATTTTAGTGAATCCTATAAATGAATTAAAAATCAAATTAAATTTATCTATAAAAGAATATAGCTAACTCAATTGATTAATGTGAATGTTATAAATCTATGATATCTTATTCAGTTGCTATGAATTAAAATTAATTAAAATTCATCTCAACCAATAAAGCTTAGGTTTAATAGAAAGAGTTAATCAATAAGAATCTATTGAGAGAGATGTACATATTAGTATATCCAACTATACATCTTGAACAAGATTGCATGTGTTTGAAGAAAAATATAAGTAAAAATGAAAAAAGAATTAATCCCAATTCAAAATTCATATATGAAATGAAACTTGATCTCAACTTCTTGATCACACTTTTTTTAATAGATTGATCACCTGACAAGTTCCCGATCGGATTAATCATGCTGGCATGTCCAATTTGATATTTAAAATAATGGTTTTCTTCAACAAATTAAACCTGTATTCTTTCTTTGTGGTTCCTAATATTAGAAATTACTTACATGAAATGCGAATTGATCAATTCCTGAAAACTACAATTCATTTTTACTGTCTTGTTCTTTCTTTATCAATTCGATACACTTACTATGGTTCCCTCATTTTCTGAAAGGAACAAATATTTAAAGCAAAGAGAGCAGCATGGGATACAAACCTTTAATTCAACAACACAACATTCAAGAATTGGAAAACATCCACTAGCTAATTCAAGACCACGAATCTTAAACGATTATATCTCATTCTAGACTTCAAAACAATTTTGATTGTGTACATTATTTAATAGTTATCTATCTATCCATCTTGTATCTTTTTTTTTATCCCACTATCATATGTTTTCTTATTTCAATTTCTCTTTTCTCTTTCAAAGTATACACGCACTGATAAAAGAATGTGGGGTAAGAAAATATAATTTTCCAATTAAGAAACATCACGACAGCTCTAGCCACTAGCAACTTATAGCTTTCGTCATCTCACTCTTTAATTTAATTTCCTATAACCTTTTAACTAAATGAGTGACGAAAGTGAACAGTGAGTTTACAAAAGACATGTACTTCTTAATGAAGTGATTGTACACAAAAAAATTAATGAAATAAAAGTAAGATCGAATCGTTTAGAGATTATTTTAAATTCTTTAGAGAAAATAATTCTTAATCAAATTTTTATTATTTTTCGGTCTAACTTTAAATTAATCAAAATTCTTTTTTTTTCGTCAACAGGAGGTTAAAACTTAAAACCAAGGAAGCCATGCACTATTCCACGAACTTGATGGATTTCAGACGCAGCACACAAAAGCAACCACCAATTGAAAACATTTTACATGGACAAGTGCATGCATGGGACCACTTCACTAAGAGAAAAGATAAAAAACTCAAACTCAAACTATAGTGCGCATTATGTGATCCCTCTTTTAAGATCCTATACCGTTCTATGCAACACTCTCTCAATTCCAACTACTCTTCGTTCACAATATGGTGGAGTGCGTGACAGACTTGGCTCAGGCTGCTGCATGCCGAAACGGCACGGCCGCAACACACTTAAAAGTGATTTCTATCTTTACAATTTTTGTGACCAGCGTGACGGGTGTGTCCGCACCCGTCATGCTGGCACGATACTTTCATGGAAAATCTCTCTATGATATCGCCATCTTATTGATCAAATGCTTTGCTGCGGGCGTAATTCTTGCCACCTCGTTGGTCCACGTGTTGCCAGACGCCTTTGCTGCACTCTCCGACTGCCAGGTGGCATCACAGCATCCCTGGAAGGACTTTCCCTTCGCCGGCCTGGTAATTTTACACATCTAACTTAAGACAGATAAATATTAGCCATTCACTCTCAAAACGTTTTTCAGATACACCAGGCATGCTTTCCTATTAAACGAAATTTATGTGTTTTATTAAATGTGAGTCTTGTTTCTAGAAGGTCTCGTTTCTAAACTAGTAAAAAATTCCAACTATTTAAAAAAGTATATATTAAAATACCTCTAAGCTTAAAGAATGTGTTACTGTTTAAGTGTGATATAGTTGGGTTTGTGGTAGAAAATTTAAGTTTAATTTTCTCATAACACATTATTGATAAAGGAAGAAAAGCTTAAAAAAATGTGACTATATCTTAGATTGAGGATTGGTCATATAACTGATCTAATTAAAGAGTTTGACACATAGGAATACTTCCAAGACTAATTGAGGAGTCAAATATTTTAATTATATATATTATTAAATGTTGAGAAAAAATTTATATATTAATAGTGTAAAAAATATTATGCACTCATTTAATCATAATTTTTCATTATGATAAATTTATTGACTTTTTAAATAATTATCTTAAAATAATTCAAACATTATTTTATGATTAGATAACCGTGTAAATTATTTTACTTTGTAAGTGTATAGGCATTAAACTCTTAAAAATGTATCTCTTATATATATGTTTTTCTAAAGTTAGTAAAATACTAAAATTATATTCTAAGAGGTTAATAAGCATGCATTATGAGTCAGCTAATGAAAATATATGACTCTTAAATAGTTATTTATAGTTGATTTTATGTTATTGTTCCAATGACAGGTGACCCTCATTGGGGTGCTAATGGCCCTGCTGGTAGACACAGTTGCTAGCTCACATATGGAGCACGCGCACTACACGCCAGTGGAGACACGGGAGAAGGAGGGTGGCGCCGGCGCGTGGAGCATTGAGCTGGCAGGTGGTGGTGGTGAAGTGCAGAGGGTTGAAGAACTAATGAGGTTGAAGCAGAGACTGGTGTCCCAAGTGTTGGAGATTGGTATAATTTTTCACTCTGTTATCATAGGAGTGACTATGGGGATGTCTCAGAACGTTTGCACCATTAGGCCACTCGTTGTTGCTTTGTCCTTTCATCAGATTTTCGAAGGCTTGGGTCTTGGTGGCTGCATTGCTCAGGTTGGTTTAATTCCACCTTCTCTCCTTAACAAATCAATACATAATAATTATAATCTATGTTTATATATATGTAATGCATTGTTTGGTAAATCAAAATTGTAAACTAATTCTAAAACACACTTAATGAAACTATTTTATTGCAAAGAAACCTTATTAGTTTGTGTTCTAGTATTGTTAGAATTGCATATTAATCCATATGCTTGATGATGTCATGACTAAATTTGGAAGTATATGTTACTTTTAATACATGTTTCAATATTTAATCAGCACCATTTTATAAATTTCAATAAATTTTTATCCTAAACAATTAAAAAGAGCATATTTGAAAGTGTGTCATTGACATTTTTCTTTAGAAAGACTTATTGTTTTGTCAAATTAACCTATTGACTTTAAATACAAAATATCTTTATTTATTAATTATTGATTTTACAAATATACATTTATTTATGAGAAATGATCAATTTATACTAAGAATAACTCTTTAATTTATAATTATTTATCATCATTGTCATTCATTTTCTTAAAATTTAACAAATAAGATTAAAGGCTTATTAAAATAATTAGATTCTAAGAAAAGACAATGAATGTGAGAATGAAAAATAACTCTAAAAGAGCTATTCTTAATGTAGGTTGATTCCTCATTTATATAATATAATTACATAGTTTAGGGACATTAAAAAAATGTTAATTCATAATATATTTTGTGTCACGATAACGATTGTGCAGGCCGGATTTAACTTTGGAACTACAGCTTACATGTGCTTCATGTTCTCTGTGACAACACCAATGGGAATAATCTTGGGAATGGTGTTATTCTCAATGACTGGTTATGATGATACTAATCCTAAAGCCTTGATCATGGAAGGGTTACTAGGTTCAGTTTCATCTGGCATACTAATTTACATGGCTCTTGTTGATCTTATAGCAGTTGATTTCTTTCATAACAAGCTTATGAATTCTAATGTGTACTTGAAAAAGGTGTCTTTTATTGCATTGACTCTTGGCTCTACTTCAATGTCTATTCTAGCACTTTGGGCTTGAACATTGTCTTGTGTTCAGATAAGATTGTGCAAGGGTAAATACAAGATTAGAAAAAGAATGTTGCTTGTGGTAATTATAATTTATTTTCTTTTCAAACCTTTGTTCATATTTGGTGGATTAGTTCTAAAATTCAATAAAAAAAATATTTTAAAACACGGGATTCAGTATCCCTCATTCCTATTATGATAATTTGAAAGAAAAAAAAAAACACCACAACTACCACTATTATTTAAAAATAAAAAAAATAAAACACCACTCATCAATATGTCTTCGTTATTGTTGTCTTCTAATTACCAATATTATTACTATTGTTATTTATTAGCTCTCTAAACAATATCATCGTTATTATTGATATCACGTTGACACCAATAACACCATTGTTAATATTGTCATCACTTACGAATTATTATTTTTTATTCAAATACAATACAATCCCATCAATGCATGATTATATATCGGTAATTGTAAATTTCAAAATGCATGAAATTAAATTTTAGTTTAAAATTATAATTATATTGTTTCATTCATTAGAATCATTACCCAACTTAAACATATATTGATAAATCTAAAATGACGGATTATGCATATGATTATAAAACACCAAATAACAATACATCAGAGTTATCGGAGTTATGATTGTGTATACCTTACTGGGTCATTACTGAATCAAAGAAAAACTGAAGAAGATGAGGGAACAAGATGTCAAAGTCTTCCTCTCTATTGCATTGTCCACTAGGTCCACCATCATGGAAAACCAGGGTCACATTGTCCAACTAGGTCCAATAGCAATAAATGTCAGAAGTCCAACTCAATATGATCACAATAGATAGTCAAAATATTAAAATTTGAATATCCATTAACCTAATTAATTTAAAATACAAAACTAATTAATTAATGTTGCCCACATAAAGGAAAATTTCTAACATTCTCCCACTTGGGCTATATTAATTGATTTAAAATTATTTTGAAAATCATTTTATTTTGAAAACGACTCTATCGGGTTAATAACTGAAAATTCATCTTACGTGATCACAATTTTGAAAAATAATATTCCAAGTCCAGCATCTCAAAATAATTCAATCCAACATAACCCTATCATAGGAACATGGCGATCAATATACCAAAAATCTCATAGCATATGACCTTTCATACTCACATACAATGAGTATTACATCTTCATGAACTCAGGCCTAGTGGTGTAATAAGAATTAGTGTCAAAAAGTGATCAACAATGTAATACACTAATTCTTATCGGTCCTCAATGCAATTTCTCAACAACATGAAATTACATTTTTTTCTTATGCAATTTCTCAACAAAATGAAATTACATCACCGCAATTTCTAAAAAACATGAAATTGCCTTTTCAATCCAATTTCTTAACAACATGAAATTGAATTAACGCAATTTCCAAACGATATGAAATTGTTCAAGTTAAATAAACCAACATGCCACAATACAACATGAGATCTCAAAATTTGTGACATCCAGATATCTTTAAGCTCACGACATGCTTAAAGATATTATTTGATACATATATTTCTTAGTCAAGAGAAAAACAATAATGGTGATCATTAATAAAATACGAACAAAAGTCACAAAATAATTATCAGTTTGCATACAAAAGTGACTTGAAAAGCAAATTGAATATAACTCCCACTAACCAAGGGAATTGAAAGAATCTAAAACATTCAAAAGCAAACCTTTATAACTCCCACTCAAAAAAGTTATCGAAAAGTTTTTCCTATCAAAGATTTTTAGATGAAAGGCTCTTGTTTCATTCAATAAATCAAAATCTTATTCTAAATAGGCAATAGAGAGAAAGACTTTGTCATCTTGTTCCCTCATCTTTTTCAACTTTTCTTTGATTTGTTAATGGTCCAACAAGGTACACACAATCATAATTTTGATAACTCTGATTTATTGTTGTTTGGTGTTTTATAATCATATGCATGATCCGTCATTTTAGATTTATCATTTGGTATCAGAGCTACATTCATATGATTATAAAATCCATTAAACATAAATTTGTTTGGTTGTTTGAATTGAATATCTTAATACTTTTGTGCTACCTTAATGAAAAGGTACTTTTTTAATGAGAGGGAGACTCTAACATCTTGTTCCCTCATCTTCTTCGACTTTTCTTTGATTCAATAATGATCCAATAAGATACACACAATCATAACTCCGATAACTTTGATTTATTGTTATTTGGTATTTTATAATCATATGCATGATCCGTCATTTTAGATTTGCATTAGAAAAAATGTAATTTCATGTTATTTGGAAATTGCACTAATGTAATTTCATGTTGTTGAGAAATTACATTGAGGACAGATAAGAATTATGTGTTACATTGTTGATCACTTTTCGGCACTATTTCTTATTACACTACTAGGCTCAGGTTCATGAAGATGTAATACTCATTGTATGTAAGTATGGAAGGTCATATACGATGATATTTTCAGTATATTGATCGCCATATTCCTATGATGGGGTTATGTTGGATTGAATCGTTTTGAGATGCTGAAATTGGAATATTGAAAAATAAAATGTCATCTACATAAAGTACTAAGAAATTTTATTTACTCCAACTTACTTTCATGTAGATGAATTAGTCAAATATATTTAAATTAATTTAAAGGAATTAACAAAAGATTCATTGCTAAGGCAAAACGAATGCATTAAAAAAAATTATATGGCAAAATACAGCTTTTAACAAAGCAAGTCATTACAACGAGGCTAGCAAAACAGTACATCCCCTTTAGACAGAATGCACATACCAAGGTTTAAACCAAAGACAAATCCTCGTACAAATAAATCGACAAGGCTAGTAAAACAGAACTATCTCCTTTGGACATACAGATCACCTAGACCAATGCACCTCTAATAATTTTATTATAGATAAGCTTCCAATTAAAACACACAACAACCCCCTTTGGGTAGGAAATTGCATGAAATAACGAAAATCATTCTTCAAATTTACAGAGAAATGTTCATGACTAATAAATATGGGCAACAACAAAATAATTTATATATCATAAACTCCCCTTTGGACAGGGAATATAATATACAAATATTTTACATCACATGAAGATTTAAACAACAAGGAGAATTACATATAATTATAAAAATTCATCCCCTTTGGACAGACAAACTTTTAAATTATATATATTTCTCCATAATTTCACATGTAATTTAAAATAATTTATCCCATTTGAAAATAATATATCAACAACAATGTCCACCAACATGAAACACTTCACAACATACATGTGTTTTTAGAAATCAAATATAATAGTCTAAAATTTATAGCATCAAATGTGAATCGAAATTCCAAAAGTAAGATATTAAAGCATGGACAAAAGTGAAATAATCCAAAACTCAACTATTGGAACAACAACCGTACCAGTTTCAGGAATTTCAAAACTTAAACAATGCATGAATAGTACTAAGGTCCAAAAAATTCTAAAATATAGAGGGTCAATCAAAAGTTTCAATCTACGTTAAAAAAAGAGACCTAATTCAATGAAAAATAATAATTCATTGATTTCACAACATCAAGTGTTTCCCTAAAACCCAAAAGTGAAACTATAACTGAAAGTCCTAATGCATTTCAAGAATCAATAAATAATAACACCCAAATCTGAATACATAATTCACACTAACAATCCAAAATATTTCAAAAATGAAAATCATTCAAAACAAACTAATAATTTCAGCCAGTAACGCCACTGATTTTTTAAAATAATAACGACTAACTTCACATTAGTTGAAACAGTAAACATAGAAGATAATAACCAGAAAAATAACTCATGTTAGCATTGATTAAAATAATTCACCAGAATTCTAAAAGACACAATTTCGAAAGTGTATTCTACAAAAGATACATAGTTGAAAAAAGTCTTAAAAAGTCCAAAGTTTATAAATTATGGGACCTACCCATGTAAAACTATTTCTTATAAGTCACATAAGTAATTCCAGGACATATGTGCAATGAACATAAAATTCAAAAATTGATACTTAATGCCCACTTACTAATAATTAATAAATGTTAATACTAACTCATGTGGTGTTCAAAAATAAATATAAGTATTTATGCTAAGGTCAACAAATCATGAAATATTGTTATTCACACCATCAGAAAAATTTCAAAATAATAAGTGAAACCAAAAGTGGGGTCCAATTCACACAAAAAAATGTCAATATCCGAAAATGAGATCCAACATATCGAAACACTAAGTCCATGAGAGTGTGAAAACAATGAAACCAACTCATTTATACAACAGCGTAATACCGCAATAAGGCTTGCACATATAGTATGGTATAAACAATACCAATTACAAAATTCGTATTAGTTAGTCAAGTTTATTCAAATACGAAATAACACTAAAATTAAGGGCAAGACTTTAGTACTTTAAACTCACATATACAAACTATGGTGTTGCTTAATACAATAACTTATTATGTTATATATATATATATATATATATTATTTTTTAGCGAGAAGACAATTCATGATTAACAACGAATTGATTTTGTGAAAATTGTCGAAAAGGAAAATGCACGAGAAGGACTGAACATGAGAAAAAAGGTATGTAAATCGAAAGAAATCTCAATAAAAATTACAAGACAATAATGTATGAGAAACTGTGATCAAGAAGGCATAAAAGAATGTGAATGGATATCAAATACAAAAAAAAAAGACCTTTTAATTAAGGTAGCACAAAAGTATTAAGATATTCAATTCAAACAACCAAACAAATTCATGTTTAATGGATTCTATAATCATATGAATGTGTCTCTGATACCAAATGATAAATCTAAAATGACGGATCATGCATATGATTATAAAACATCAAATAACAATAAATGAGAGTTATCGAAATTATGATCGTATGTACCTTGTTGGACCATTACTGAATCAAAGAAAAGTTGGAAAAAATGAGGGAACAAGATGTTCTCTATTGCCTATTCAGAAATTGGCAACTTTCAGCTATGTGCGCATAATTACTCATGGGGCTTAATCCCATATAAATAGTTTAGAGAGGGGACTTAGCCAACTATTCAGATAAGAGTATGTGCCCACTGGGTCCACCCATCATAAAAAATCAGGTCATACTAAAGCCTACACTATTACCCAACTAGGTTCAATAACAATAAATGTTAGAAGTCCAGTTCAATATAATCACAATAGACAAGTCAAAATATTAAAATTTGAATATCCATTAACCCAATTAATTTAAAATACAAAACTAATTAATGTTGCCCACTTAAAGAAAAATGTCTAAATATGAATCATATCAACTTAGAATCTCTTTGTTTTTAACTATCTTTTATTCGTTTTGATTTAATATTAGTTATTTTTCCTATTTTTATTTTGAATTATATAATATTTTAATACTGGTTTAAATGTTCATAACACTTACTTTTTATCTTTAGTTTTTACGCAATTTTTTATAATAAAAATAAAATAAAACTATTTTTAATACAAATTCATTTTTAGTTTCCAACATTCATTCTAGGACTGCTGTAAAAAAAATTCATTTTAGGATAAATATATACAACATTCATTTTATAGGGATATGAAAAAGTTTAAGAGAGGTCTCACATGCTGACGTGCCACTACAAGAACCAGTGAATGTCGCTTGAAATAATCACTTAATAGAGACAAAAAACTAAGGGTGTGTAAATCCAAGTGAATCAAATGATTCATCCTAATTTAACGTGTAAATCACTATGTTCATTCAATTCTAAGGATCGGACGAGTTAGCTAGGGTTTAAAAAATTGGCTCAATCAATATTTAGGCAAAAATTAGGATGAAACATAATTCAACCTAATTACTTATTGTCCTTTACTTACCTCTAACTTTAGTAACCATTATTATTACATTTTTGCATTACATTTCATTATGTTTCACTTTAAAACTCTAACTTGTTAACTTATTTTGTTTATATTTTCGGAACTAATGGCAAAATTATTAATTTTCTTGTAAGAGTTATAAGTAACTATCATTAAATATTTATATATTATATTATATAATATAATGATGGGTATAAATTATTCTTTGAAATCCCAATTACTTCAATAAAGTGGAAAATTATTTACTTATATTTCTAGTAAACTTGATCCCCTCTCAAATAGACTTAGTCCTAATTTAACTTATATCATCAAATTTTTTCAGGTCTAGAAACGGGTTAGGGTCTAAGAAATTAAATTGTCCATTAAAATTTTGGGACAAGTTAATTAGGATCAAACGTAATTGGATTCGATCTGTCCTTTGATCACATATAGCAAAATTAACGATTTTATATTTTTTAAGGTCGTTAATTTGGTGTAACTTAAAAATAAATAATACCGTGTAATTTATGTATTATCTAATCATGTAATGTCACATGATTTACATCATCACATTAGATAATTCATTAATTAAATTTAATAAAATATTATCTAATAAATTTTTAAATTAATCAATTATAATTAAATATTATCTAATAATTTTTATATTTATCTATTAAAATATGATCTAATTATATCTAATAAATCAATCTCATAATTATTTTTATTCAACATTAGAATAAATATATCTTTTATCAAGATTAGAACAAGTATATCTAACAAAAAAATTTAATGTAATTATATTTAATATGATTAGTATGTAATTAAAAAATTAATTGATCTTTTTACATAATTTTAGTGTAATTATATTTGATATGATAATAAACATTTTTAAAATACTAATTAAAAGCATGATACTAAATATTTAATGTAAACCCAAAAATATAATTAATCTTTTTACACAATTTTAATATCATTATATTTAATATGATAATAAATATTTTAAAAATAATAAATTTATATATATATATATTAAATACTATTAAAAACAAAAATACTATGTACAGATTTGAAATTTGATAATTTAATCAAATGCATGCATGTATGTAAAATCTAATATTTATTTTTAATTTGATATCCTATAAAATCAGTTTTACTTAGAAATTGTATAAAATAAATTTATGAATAAATATTATTTTTGAATAATATTTATCTTATAAAGTTAAAGTGTTTATGCTAAAAATTAATTTAAATTTAATCAGTTAATATATTTATTATAAAATAATATAAAGTCTCTATAAGGTTAAATATAATTTTTACATTATTATATAATAAAATATTTTAATATTAATTTATTAAATATATTTTAATTATATAAATATTACATATTTAATAATATCATAAATTAAATTAATTGTTATTGTATTAAATTCTTTTACAAAAATACATTTGAATAAATTATCAAATTTCAAATCTGTACATAG
>PYAF01001376.1:230745-259329 GCA_007407185.1 Glycine tomentella | reverse complement strand
AAATGGATTAAATAATATTTTATGTAATTTGATTAAATGAATTGTCTATATGATCAAATAAGCTACGAGGCATTACATGATTGCATAATAAATAAATCAAATCAGTGTGATTTATTTTATTTGCAAATTACATAGAATTAACTATCTCTTTTTAAAGATAAAAATAATAGATTTTTCTTATAGAAATCAAAACTAAAAGTTGCTTATTATATAAGTCTAATTAGACGAAAACTTTTTTTCGCTGCCTTTAATCAGTAAAAACTAATTCCAAAATGTTTGTTTTATATTTAAAAATGTTTGTTTCAAAACAACAACTTTTGAATACAATGAATGCTATTGCAATGTAAATATAAAAAAATAATCTTAAATATATAACTAGTAGACCTTTCCATTGAGTACTAAACCAAGCAATACTCATAACACGTTACACCAATTAAGGACGCAACTCTTCCTGTTCACTTAATTAAGATAGTATTTTTGTATATGAATCTACAGTGTGTTGATAAATTCGTTCCAATTTTTTTTTCAAATTTTAGTTTTTAAAAGTGAAAAAAGTGTTACAAATTATGTTAACTTCCATCTATTACCGTTAATAAAGATTGTAACGATAACAAAGAAGAAAAAATTGAAAATTATATTATATTTTATTTTTAAATAAAATAAAATTTGGAATATCAGAAATTAGTCAAATGACAACTTACTTATATTTTGGTCTAATATATTCAGCAATTATGTTGGCAATCATTTTTGTGACATTTTCATCTTTTTGTGTCACTTATCCTCTTTCATTAACGATAACATATGAAAATTAACGGATGAATGAATTTGTCGCACTTTTTAACTTTTGAAAACTAAAATTTAAATTTTTATTTTTGGAGATGAATTTGTTAATGTTTTACACTTTTAGGGAGAAAAATAATTATTTATCCTTTTTAAATGAAAAAAGAGATAAAGGTAAAAAGTGATCGCACTAACGTAAAATACAGTTGAAAATTCTCTACTGTGCCACTCCATCCTAGCTAGTAGATAATGGAGCAGTTCCTGTGGCATTATTATTTGCAAATGCAATTCTGAAGTGTCATTCCATTCTACTCAAACCTTTTCATTGTGCACTTTTAGTTCTTTCAAACTTTGTTTAAAGTATGAAGGCATGGATTCCTGATTCCACTATATATGTGCTTTTTAAATTAGTTTGGGAACCTATGTTTAATTAGAGTGGTGATGATCCACGTTTTACATAAAGTAATGTGTTCTTTATTTTAATTTCCCTATATCTTAGCATAAAGGTTGCAGGAGCAAGAATCTAGTAGCTTAAAAAAAGGTAATAGAACATTGAACCACGAAAAGGTCACAAGACAAATAAAGAATGAGAGTTAGCACCTGTGTGTATAGGAAAAAGCATTTGAAGAGCAATGAATATTCAATTATGAGAACGAGTCATTTTAATTAGATTAATGTGCTCATTTGTTCCAGGTGGTGAGGTAGGGTGGGGAAATCCTATTATGGTGAAATTGTCCCTGAAATATGTAAAAAGATGTGTAATTATATTTTAAATTTTAATTAAATAATAATATTATTTTAAATTAGATTAAATTATAAATAAATATTAAAAAATAAAAATTCAAAAACAACTTCTCCCTTAAAATAAGAACTTAAAAACACCGATGAAGTTATGTGTGAGATTTATTATTTTAAAATTTTAAGTGAATTGACCATGTAATTCAGTTGGTTAGAGCTTAGTCTTATGAGACAAAGGTCACTAGTTTGAGTCTTGTTGGGATCAAACTTAAAAAGGTAAATATTAATTTTTCATGTTAAAATTATGTTTTTCTTTTATATATTTATTTTAATTTAAATAAAAATTATAAAAAAAAACTTTACTCAATTTTATACTAACCAATTAAATGTGGTAAGTGGAAACCAACCTTAATGTTTCTTTTCTTGGAAAAGAAATATTAAATCAATTTTTGTCTCATTTTCTTGTTAATTATTTGAGTAAATAAAAAAAAGTCAAGCCAGTATTTGATATCCTTAATTAGGTTCAGTAAAAACATTAATTATAATCCTAAATTAGCTTATTCTTCATTCTGCAATATGTATTTAAATCTACACAACTTGAAGTATAATGTTTTTCTCTAAAGACTAAAATTCTATCTAACTTGAAGTATTTAGAGAAAAAATTATATTGTATTTTTTAATTTATAATATATAAAATGTGTGGTATTTATTTTTTCCTTTCCCATGCTTATTGTGGAATTCCACTAAAGCTGGTAATTTATCAGATAATTTGTCTAATAGCCTTTGACAGTAAAATTAGTCATTCAAGAAGTTATAAGATGACGAAATTTCCAATGAAATTTTAATGTAATTTTTATAAGAGCATCTTTAGTGTCAAATTCAGGAATGATCTTGAACTCAAGACTAGATCTTCTACTAAAGGATAAAACAAAATCTCCAGCATAAAGAATGAGACCTTCTACAAGATTCCTAAAGATATGCACATTGATAATAATTAAAAAATTACTCTTTCTCCCTGACAGCAAAACGCTGGAGGACCCAACAGACCAACAAACGAAGATGAAGAAGAAGAAAGCAAAACAAATAGACAAAAAAAAAACAAAAATAGACATATCGGCGAAGGGGAAGAGGGTGGACCGCGACCGAGGGGAAGGGGGAAAGGGATGGGTCACGGCGAAGGAAGAAGAAGAAAGAAAAAGAAGGCAACATGTGATGACGAAAGGGAGAGGAGAAAAGAAAAAATAAAAAAGGAGAATGTGTGATGAGAAGAGGGAGGAAGTAGAAGAAAAATAAAGAAAACAAGAACATGTGAGGAGGAGCACAGTGAATGGAATGTTCACTGTGTACATAGTGGCCGTTATTGTGTACACAGTGACCGTTGTCACTTAAAAAAATGTGTGCACATTAACGTTCTTCATTTGGTTCAATGCACAATAACGTTCTTCATTTGGTGCAAAAGAAAATTGTTATTACACACATAAATATCCTATAAATTGGATCAATACACAAAGAATTTGTACATACAATTTTCATTCTCAATCTTCAATTGTCAATCTCAATTCTCTAATCTCAATCTTAGTTAAATTTTATTTGTGCGAAATGGATCCAAATTAATTTGATTGGCAAAATTATCTAAATTTTTTACGAAATTATCACATGCCTCCTTTGACCTAAAATTCACAAAATCGTCCTCCTTTTCCCGCCCTCCTTTTTACCATCACAACCACCAAATTATTTTATGTCAAACACTTAAACCCCTTCCACCGTAAATTCTCAAAGTTCTCAAACATTTCCTTCAATCCCGCCAAACAATCCTACCATGGTGATGAAGTTGGTTCGCAATTTCCACAATTTTCAACCCAAATTGGGTTGGAAGAGATCATCGTTGAGGAAATAGGTGGGTCTTCTACAAAAAGGAAGTCTTGAGTTGAGAGTCAAGGAAAATAAGCATTTTGGTTGAGAGTCATGGAATATTACAAAAAAAAAAATTAGGTGAACTCCTTGAAAGAGCAATGAATCAACTCAAATCACAATAACAAAAAATTAATCTGAGCATGCAAAAAGTTCAAGGGTCATTACAAGCAAGTGATATCATTGAAGAAAAGTTGTTGCACGAATAACAATGTCATGCTTCATGCATATGCCATTTGGAAGGAAGAAGAAGGAAGAGATTTTGGTTTGGAACATGTTTGGTGACTTCTGAAAGATCAACCAAAATGGTTAGACTAGTTTACTGAAAATTTCTCTAAAAGGATGAAGATTTTTGCATCTAGGGCATATTCATCGTCATCTAATCCAAAAACACTGGTAGAAGATGCTGCACTTGAAACATCGTCTCCAACTATCCGGCCTACGGGGCAAAAGGCAACAAAAAGGAAGAGCAAGGGGAAAAGAGTAGGAACATCTATCAATCCTGTGGACTTGACTAGTGTAGAGGAAACAATGAGGGAAAGAAATATTCTCAATGTCAAACTAGCAGTCTTAAGGGAGAAACAATTGGAAAAGGAGTATTACGACATTCTAATAAAGGACACATCTACAATTTTTGAAACACAACTCGAAGACCATCAAACTTTTTGTAAAATAATTAGGTGTAAACTAGGAATCTAGTATTAATTTGTTAGGTATTTTTATTTTGTTGTAACCATATTTTAATTTGTATTTTTAGGAATCATGTTTGACTTGTCTTTTTTTAAAATTTGTAATTGTATTGTCGTTATGAAACTAGCCGTTGTATAATTTTCTATTTAATTGTTCAATTCTCATTCATTGTTGTACATCTCATTCAAACTATTCTTCTTTCACTCATTTATGCAATCAATCATTCATACAATGGATCGAAATAATGACTTCGACAGAGTTTGGAAACAAATTGTTTATGAAACACATGACGACAATAGATAAACAAATCATGAACTTGTGATGCAACAACAAAGAGGCAACAGTCAACATAGAAGGCCTTGAAGAGTCATTAATCACAATCGTGAAGATGAACATCTACGTTCAATGAATGACTAATTCTCAGAAAATTCGGTATACACAAAGTCTCATTTCTGACGTAGGTTCCGAATGCGGTGACAATTGTTCATTTGAATTGTCAACGCTCTTAGTAATCACGATGAGTATTTCCAAATGAGACCTGATGTTGTTGGTAGAATAGGTATTTCTCCATTGCAAAAGTGCACTACAGCTATTTGTATAATAGCATACGGATCACCTATTGATTGTGTGGATGAGTATGTTAGAATTGGCAAATGCACTGCAACACAATGCTTACAAAAATTTTGTAAAGGGTGTTAATGAGATATTTGGACAAGAGTACTTGAGAAGACCTAACAACAATGACACCAATCACCTATTACAAATTGGAGATGCACAAGGATTTCCATATATGTTAAGTTTTATTGATTACCGGGCACTACAGTGAGACGTGAAAACACCCGATCCCATTCCACCTTGATATGTGGAATTGTCTTGCGCCATATGTACTGAAATTGTTCGGGAGACATGGTCAAAGCTCGGAAGAAAAGTGCTAAATGCACAAGTCAAAATCGAAAGGGCCATTGAGAAAGCTCTGCTCTCCGACGGGTATTCTCGGGATGAGCTTTCTCAAAGGAACAAAAGGGATGAGATTAGGGGCTTTTTGTTCTACGGAGAATTCATACATCCCTTATCAGTATATGGACAGTTATCTCTCGAGCACAGGTTTAGGTTTGGCCTCATGCATTAGGAGTGGAAAAGTTGTCCAGTTGCTTGGCATGGCCAATATCGTAGAGGTGATCATCACTTCATAAGACTTGTGGATTTGACATGCATATTTTGGAGTTGCAGGTTCAAACAATGACATTAATGTGTTAAATCAATCGCCTGTGTTTGATATTGTTTTGCAAGGTCGAGTTCCTCCGTACAATTTACAATTAGTGGAACTTCATATAATATGGGGTACTATCGTGCAAATGGTATTTATCCTGATTGGGCCACATTTATGAAGACCATACCAATGCCACAAGGTTCTAGAAGAAAATTATTTACAAAATGTCAAGAAGCAGCGAGAAAGGATGTGGAACGAGCATTTGGTGTGCTCAAATCTCAATTCACAATTATATGTGGTTCATCGGGTGCCTAGACATGGATACAATGAAAGATATAATATTGGCATGCATTATATTGCATAACATGATTGTCGAAGACGTACGAGATACATTCAGTGGTAATGTCGATGTTGATTATGATCACATAGATAATGACATTTCAAATGTTGAAGTATCTCGTGACGCTTCTCCTGACTTTGCTACATACTTGCAAACAAGACGTGTTATGCATACAAGAGGAATTCATCAACTAATTCAAGCAGACTTGGTGAAGCATATTTGGGAACATTACAGTCACAAAAATAATGAAATTTTATTTTTATCTCGTAAAAAACTGAAATCACTATTCATTATTATCTTCCAAGATTTATTTTAAAGTAGATATATAATAGGATAAATATTCATTTTGTCTTTGAAAGTATATAGCGCTGACAAATCGGTCTATGAAAGATTAAAAAACAAAGTTTAATTCCCGAAAGTGTAAAAAGTGAAACAAATTTGTTCCACCGTTAACTTTTGTATGTTGACATTAAAAGAACTTGCCTATGTGGCACACATACAAAAATGTCATGAAATTGATGCTCACATGGACATAAGAACTAAAGTTATTGACAAATGTTTTTCTAAATTTAACAACTTATTGACATTTTCGTTCTTAAAAAATATAATTTACTGACAAATATATCTACGAAACATATAGACCTAATTAGTTGACATCGGTAACAAAATACATGCACCAACAACACAATAAACTTACAAGTTTTGATTTTATTATTGCAAATATTTATTATAATGTATTATAATTGTAATTATATTTATAATGTCAATTTATCAAAGTGGAATCAAAACTTAAGAGGAGATAAGGCATGAGTACATTCTCAAATAAAAATTTGTCAAATCTTAAATGGATCATCCACAAGTAGAATGAAGTAATTATAATTGTAATTACTAAACCTCTCATGTTTATTTTCTTCTACTTGTGAATGATCCACTATAATTTGACAAATTGATTTTTATTTGAGAACCTACTCTTGTCTTACCTCCTCTTGAGTCTTGATTCCCTTATCCTAAGTTGACATTATAAATATAATTATAATACATGATAATTAAGGTCTTTGGCTGATGGGACCTTAAGGTATTTGCACAAGTTTCGGCCATTTGGACTGGTTATAAGATTAGTTTTGATTAAGGATTTAGTCACACTTAAAACTCATCGTCCCTCACTAAGAATGTATTCTATGGGAATCAAACTCAAATTTGTCCCCTCCTCCAAATTATTATAATTGTTAGACATGAAATATCCTTAGTATGCAGTCTGATACAAATTTTGGAAGACAGTCACGACACATGTGCTTTCCAAATAATCAAAACTTGATACAAAACTTTAAATGATACAACATTTTAGGCACACGAAAAATTGTGCATTTCATAAGTTAATCATATATTACACTTCAAATATGAAAATAAATATTGTTTCAGCAATAGTTTTTTTATATTGGAACAAAAATAATCAATTACTTTGTAAACTATAAGTAAGATATGTTGTATAAGACTTTATATAAGATAAACTTGTGTTTTTCTTACTGCAAAAATAACTTGTGCTAATAATAAGATAAACTTCAAATAAACGAAATTAAATAACAAAAAAAAACATATAAACATTATTAGTTAACTATTTTAGTTACCATTAATTAATTATTAATTATGAATTGATTATTCTCATGATGCAATGGCTACCTACACATCCTGTAAGTTCTCCTTATTGCAAATCTTGTCTTAATTTTACTAACTTGACTCTTTTTTTTCTTTTTCTTATAATCATGAGGTTTTTTATGTTTTTTTATTTTTCACTCAACAAATTTCCCTCTCATCATATCGATTCATTTTGGGGTAACATGGTACATCTAATAATACTAATTTAACTTCATTGAGTTACACCACTTATATTTTATCATGTAGTTGATTTTATTTTACATTACGATCGTACATTACCGTTTTCTTTTCTTTAGTATTAATTTGTAAAATATACAAATAACTTACTTTTAAAATTATAATAAAAACCCCTTCATTAAAAAATATAATAAATAAATAAAAATATTAAGTTACCATTTAATTTCCTTCATTAAAGAAATTTTATTATCATGTAATAAGCATGAAAAATTTATTGATTTTCTCAATCACTATTCTTTACCAAAAGAAATTGATGGGCTAATATTAGTAGAATTTTTTTCTATCACGTTTTTTTATCTAAAAAATTCAAAATTGAGACTTTATATAATGAATCTAAGCTTGATTTCATTCAAATTAACATAATATTTGTAATCATAATTTAAATATTTCTTGCATTAATAATTACTAGTTTTGTAAAAGATAAGATGGAATATTGCATAGTAACATTTATTACAACCTTATTTAACCCTTCATGAAAACTCTTAAAATGGTGTCATTTGGATTCTTTTAATTTTTCAAAAAGAACCTTTTTTTTAGACATTCTTAAATCAAGAGTCAAGAATGAATATTTCCACATACTAAAATTTATTTTAGAAAAGTAGTTCTTTCTAAATAAATAATTTTCCATACATATAAATATAAAAATTGAATGTCTAATATGCTTATGAGAAAATTATCCACTAATTATTAGGGGTGTTCGTGAGTTGATTTGGGTTGGTTTTGGTCAAATTTAGGATCCAATCAAATTTAATTAGTTCGATTCAGTTCGATTTTCAGAAAAAAAAAATTGGAATCCAACCCAACCCAGCCCATTCAAGAATAGTTTGGTTTGGACTAATGGGTTATCCATTTAAATTTGATCTTTTTTTTCTTCTTAAAACTACTATTTTATATTTTGATTCATCCAATTATTCAATATAATTAACACAATACGGTAAATAGTCATTTTTGTCTATGAATGTATAGAGATCGGACGAATTCGTCCCAGAAAGATGGAAGTTCAAATTTTAGTCCTCGAAATGAAAAAATGAGACAGATTAATTCATCCGTTAAATTTCGTTTGTTACCATTAATAAAAAAGCTTACGTGACACATAGGAACGAAAATGTCACAAAAATTATCATCAACATGATTGCATAATAGATTAGATCAAAATGTCAGTAGATTTCAATTTGACTAATATTTGAGTAAGTTTCCATTGGATAAATTTGTCAGATCCCAAATTTTGTTTCATTTAAGGATAAAATGTAATTTAGGATAAATAACCTTTTTTGTCTCTAAATGTGTAGAGCATTGACAAATTCGTTATGAGAGATGAAAATTCAAATTTTAGTATATCCATTTACATGCATTACAAATTTGCTACAAATATTTTCTTGTCTTCTCAACTACCGAAATCATTTGCACATTGTTGGAACATAATAATATCATAGGATATTAGTGGGTTTTCTCTCTCTCTCTCTCTCTCTCTCTACATATCCTTTTTCTGGATTCTTTTTCACGCCATAAAAGTTATCATTAATTTGGTATTTTTACCAAAATGACATCCTTTACTCGTTTCCATATTACCAAACTCCCCAACACCATTCAAAATACCTGCAAAAGTTGAAGCAACATTTAAGGTTGTTGGACCGACATTGATTTTTGAAGTGTGATTTCGAACAAGAATGTGATATGTTCTATTCTATTATTTCTCTCTGTGTTGGAATTATTATTATCAACGTTGATTTGATTGTGTCCCTTTTGTTTAGTGGGTTTTGAAAATCCTTGTGTTAGACTCAGTCTTGTTTGAGAGAGAAGTTGATACTTGACAACGTCATATATGCGCTTAATTGGTTGTTGTCCTTTGAGTTGATAAGACCATTTTTTAAAATAAACTTTCTTAATTACAATTTAGAACAAAATCAAACTTGTTGGTGTTGAATTACATGTTAGAACAAAGTCAAATGTGTTGGTCCAATGGAAGAATTAAATTATATTTTACAAGTTAGAACAAAAAAAATGGGAAAATGAAGATTAAATTCTATTTTATCCTTAAGTGAAACGAAAGTTGGGCTCTGACAAATTGGTCCAATGGAAAATTACTGATATTTTGGTCCAATGGAAACTTACTAACATTTTGGTCAAATCTATTCAGTAGTCATGTTGGCAATCATTTTTGTGACTTTTTCATTCATATATGTCACATATACTCTTTCATTAACGGTAATAAATGAATGAATTTGTCACACTTTTTTTTTCACTTTCGGGTACTAAAATTTGAATGTTCATCTTTGGAGAGCAAATTTGTCAATGATTTATACATTCAAGGATGAAAATGTCTATTTACCATAATACATTTATTATCAAATGTCTGAAAATAGTAAAATTGATTTATTTAATACCATCAATGATATTTACTATAATAGTTTGAATACAACTATATTTGATATTTGATAATAATGTGTTATGGTAAAAAAAATATTTATGCTATTTACTATAATAGTTTGAAAATAGACTTATACAAATTAAAACAAAATATTTTTCAACGATATTTACTATAATAGTCAGAATCACAACTATTACCTACAAACTAATTTCTTGCAATAAGCTTTGGTGCAACTAGATTTGTTGAAATAAATGAACAAAATATGATCAATTAATATTATAAATATTTGCAGTTCCAAACACTTGGAGTCCCAATATTAATTGTATTTAAAGTCACACCAAACAACTCTAAAATTTTGATCGATTTTGATCGGTTCAATTCGATTTTGATCGGATCTATAGATCTAAACTATTGACCCAACCCGTACATGAATAATTTTGATCGGTTCGATTTGATTTTGACCGAACTACATAAATAACTCAATCCAAATTATTTAAATCAATTTAGATCAATTTAAATTTATAGGTGACTCATACTCATAAACACCTCTACTAATCATGTGACAGGATGTCGGTATTTGTTTAAATTTTTCAAGTCATGTGAAACCAGTTCATTACTTTTTGATGATGCCGTGGGATTGGATTCTTTAATATGTGTGATATATTGTGGTTGTTCCCGGCAAATTTTCTGATCCATTTAATGGTGGTAGATATGAGGATGCGACAGCCCACATGAGAAATTAATCACGGCCGGTTTCCAAAATATTTTATATCATAGTAACATAATATAATATACTTCGTAACTTTATGTGTATATTATGATAAATATAATATTACTGCAATACAATTATAGTATACAAATAGATAAATATAAAAAAAGCAGTAGAAAAAGAGGAGTGATGGATCCAAAAATCATATAAAGAGGTTATTTTTTTATAACTGTTTAAATGTCTAATTTTTAATAAATAATAATTTTAAAAAATATTATTTTTACACATAAAATTAAAACTAATTTTTATATTAAATGATGATAAGTTTAATTGTTATTATAATAACAAAAAACACACAATTACTTTTACACAATTTTAGATTAGTTACTATTTTAATCATTACGATAAAATAATAAATACAACTAATTTTGTATAGTTTTATATTAATTAATATTAATCATTATTACAATAACAACATATAAAATTAATTTTATATAATTTTATACTAATTAATTTAAATATATATACACACCTAGAGAGAGAGATAAAAAGTTCTAAGAGGAGGATAATTTAGATAAATTTGTAATGATTAATACATTGTTATAATGTTTTTTTTGATACATTGGTAGAATATTTATTTTAGATAATTTCTATTTTGACATACAAATTATGGTTATTAATCAATATTATGGTTACTATTATGTTTCTTTTCACTTATGTTGTATCCTTATTTTTTTAAGTGAATATTGTATTGTTATTATTATGCTTGTAACGATAAAAACAAGAGGGAAGATTTATCCTTAATGACATTTTGGTCCAATGGAAACATACTGACATTTTTCACCAATAAAAATTACTGATATTTTGGTCCAATAAATAAATAACTGATATTTTGGTCAAATTGAAAATTACTGACATTTTGGTCCAATGGTAACTTACTGACATTTAGGTCCAATAGTAACTTACTAACATTTTCATCCAAAATCTAGTCCGCAGCCATATTGACAATCATTTTTATGACATTTTCGTCCATCTGTGCCACGTAGATACTTTCATTAACGGTAACAAACAGAAATTAATGAAAAGATGAATTTATAGCACTTTTTACACTTTCGGGGACAAAAATTTGAATTTTCATCTTTCAACGACGAATTTGTCAACGCTCTACACATTAAAGGACAAAAATAAATATTTACCCTATTTTTTAAGCCATCAAAATGGATCAAAACATGTTGTTCAACTCGACCACCATGGCTTGGGATTGGAGTGGGTTGAAAAAAATAACATTTTTATAGTAATCGCAAGAAAAATTGACTTGGATTACCTATGATCCGGTCCACTGAGTTAAACCTGTGGTGATCTGGATTGATCTCCAAGTTTGCCTAAATACTAGAATACTTCTTTTAGCTCTTTCTTTCATACACAATAATGGTTATAATAAAAAAATATGTAAAAATGAGATGATAAAATATTAAAGCCTATTTGATTCACTTTCTAGTGTCTTAAAGACTGTTTTTTAAAACAATTTTATGCTACTGATCACCAGTGATTTCTCACCCAAAATCTATAATTGTAAAAATAATTATTTTTTTAAAATCTTCTAAAAAATTTATAAAAGAATTATTTGCTAAATAAATCAATGATGTAACATGACTCATGTCTGGGCCTTGGGTGAAACAGCAAATGCAGCATGGGACGTACAGAAAATCATCTACGAGGGCAAAATTTCGTGCATTGTTGCTATCGTTTCCTACCGTTTCTATTGCGTTATGAAAAATCCATTTTAAAATGTAATTTGTATTTTAAAATGAACTTTTCATAATTAATAAAAAGTAAAAAAATAATAGTGGGAATAATTCTTTAAGGTGTCCTATTTTTAGCTTGGTGCATCCCATTTTTATATTACGAATTGACTTGGTACATTCTATTTTTGTATTACGAATTCAGCAATCCATAACAATATAAAAATGGGTGCATCAATTTGTTGGGCCTCTTTTAATTGGGATGGGCAATGCCTTCATCTTCTGTGGAAACGGACACCACTCGTTTTCTGGTCATACTGGCCTACTAACAACTTAATCTTTGTTTATTTATTTGTCATTAAAATAAAGTCATATACTAATAAACAGATTATTGTACAAATAATTAAGCATTAGGATTATCTTAACTAATATATTCTTAATTTGACATATATTAAATTGTTAGTAAAGAGATTATGATTCATATTATATGATTGCTGATGTGGATTATCCATAATATATATTACTATTTCATATTAACAGAATATTTAGTATAATATTACATATTATCAATATAAACTATTTTTTTGTCGAACAAAGTTATATTATACTGATCAAAATATACCTATCACTTCTTTTTGTAACAGACCTAATAATTTAATATATTACATTTCTTTTTAAAGATTATAATTTAATTGATAGAAAAAAGTGTTGGTGTTATTGTTCAAGTGTATTTGGTGATTATGATTATAATAACAAAATGCAATCTTAAGAAACGAAATATTTTTTTATGATAAAAAATATTTTATAGTTTATTATTAAAATTCTAAAAGTTTATCATTAAAATAGTTTATTCTTTTAAGAATAATTTTGGTATTAGTTTAGTTTTTTAATTACACAAAAATATATCAAAACCTTTTTATAATCTTGGTTTTATGGCATATGAGTATAATTTCATAATAATAAAATATAATTTGATGTTGAATGATAATTTGTATTACTTTTGACATTATATGTTTTTTTTTTTATAATATACGTGTGAGTGACCACCTTGTAGGTTTGACAGAAGGATCTATTTGTTTTCGTTAAAACTTTGCTCCCATCTGATTAATTTTATTATATTATTATTCTTTTGGTTTAAATAACGTTTTAGTTATTATAATATAAGATTGTTTTTTTATATTTTGATCTTTATATTTTTTGTTTTATTTAGATTATTGTTTATATTAAGTGATTACGTGACTAACAAAGATTGATAAACATATTTATTGTTTTCTATAAATTAATAATTAAAATGAAAATCTTTTAACACAAAAGAAATCTATAGCATAAAGTTTTCAATTTTATAAAGATTGAAATAATGACATCAGACATTAAAATGAAAGAATTTCTTTTATAAGAATCAAAACAAAAAAAAATACTAAAATAAAAAATCTTTATATTGTAAAAAAAAATCTATCTAAGCGTTATTGTCATGTGTCCTTATCGTTATTATTCAAATTTCTAAGTACATGAATATTTTTGACAATATTGAATATGCGTGAAGCAGAAGTTATAAATAGTAGTTTCTGTATTTCATTTTGTTTTCCCTGTGGTCCATGAAAACGCCACCGAACTCATACGAGCAAACAAACACATTCTAAGTGATCTGGAATACGGAAATATTCGATATAAATTTTTTATTGACATAAATACTATTGAAATCGTGAAACGTTATCAACATAAGTGACTAAAGACTCAAAATAAATTTTTGATAAATATTAATAACTATTCTGAGATTATTAATTAAGAAATTTAAAATAAAAATACTTTTTATTAAGAGACAGAAAATTATTGATGATCTATTTTGCACGATTTTTATATTAGATATATATATATATATATATATTTTTTTTTTCTTTTTTAAATTCCTTAATCTAGGATACTCATTATCAAGATCCTAATTTTTTACTTTCTTTATAGGGTAGGTTCAAATTTTCTTAACGCCACGTTTCCGGTTTGGTAGACCCAGCTTTCCTCAACATCTAGCATGTCATTAGCGTCCGATAATATATTGTTATTGTTAGTGCCTCTTTGTTTTATTGTTTTTTATTATTATATAAAAAGAGAAGAAAAAGAAAACGCCAAAGAGAAAAGAGATAGACAAGAATTGAATGAAGATTGGAACTCCACGACATGGCATTTATATCTTCGATTTTGAATGAGCAGCACTTTGTTAACAACTTTTTCTTTTTCCTTCCATGTTCTGTTTTATTAACGTACAATAAATTATTCAAGACGTCGGCGAAGAGAACTAATCCACTAGAATTGCCTATGAATTAGAATAATTGCATGAAATGTTTTCGATCTTCATTTTCAAGTTTGATCCTGAACCGTGCAAGATATGAATAAGATGAAGATACATACATTTGTATGAATTCAATATGGATAAGATGTATAGAGTAAATAATAAATAAAATGTGTGTATTGATGAATGTTAATTAAATTAATTTTGAATGAAATTGATTTTAAAGTAGTGATAATATTTATATTTGGATGTTTTATTATAAAATTAAGTTAAAAATAAAATTTAATATAAAATTTTAAATTTAGTACAGAATCATTTAAATTTATTTTAACTCATAATTAATTATAATTTTTTCTAATATAAATCAAAAATTGAAAATATATTTAAAATTAATTATAAATTCATAATCAATTCTTTAATACTAAAACAAACACGCACAATGATCATGCGAGTCACCTCATTGTGAATTCTGAGACTAGTATAATACTATATTTAGCGTGTCCACACATTTATTTATTTTTTAATTTTAAAAAGGACTACTATAGTCACGAAAACTAAATGCGCTCAAATCAAATACAGATAGTACGGTAATAGTTGAAATCAAATCATGTCCCCAATACCCCATCCAAGAGATCGGGTTTTAAAATAGAAAAGGTTCGAAGTACAATCCAATTTTGGAGTATACATGGAAAAGACATTATCACTCAACTTTTATAATAATTTTATAAATTTTTTATCACTCAGATTTTTTTTTTAAGAATTTTATCATCTAATTTTTAATATTTCATTAATTTTATCATTTAAATTTTTAAATTTTATATATTTTATCATTATATTATAACAAACTGACTTGTTTTATTTTATCTTTATTTTTTTTACATACTAACAATATGATAAAATATGTAAAAATTAAAAATTTGAATGATAAAATTTATTAAAATAAAATTAAAATAGTAAAATTTATAAAATAATGACAGTTAAGTGATAAAATTTACAATTAAGTTAAAAATTAAAAAACGTTTTTTTACTGAAAATTAATAACACTTATTTACACGTTACATTTTAGTTAAAACTATATATTATAATAATTTCGGATGATCTAATACTTCTGCAAATTAATCATTTTCGTTCCGAGAAAGCAAAGCACACGCCAATGATAAATAAACTACGTACGATCCCTGAATTGAAACAAAAGAAAATACAGTTCCTGATCAATGGAGGTCTATTCTATTATATGATTCAACATTAACAACATCAAAATTGCAAAGAAATTAAATAACATATATCATTTTTTGAGATTTTCACTAACATGGAGGGAGGCCCTACAAAGAGGGCAACTAGGATGTGCACTAAGCCACATGTCCAAGCACTTAGAATGAAAAACATGTTCACATTCAATTAACACCTTCAATTTTTCATTACCTTGAAAAAGACTCAAACATATGCAACATTCTTCCTCCTTCTCAAAACCTGCAACAACCATGCTAGTAGTACTTGAAGATGGCACCATAGTGTGGTTTGTCATTAACTCAATTCCAACAACACATTGATCAGGTAGAGGAGACACCATAGTTGTAGAGGTTGTCCTTTGTTGCGAGAAACGGCGGCGACACAAACGGATGCACAAGAACAATGAAGGTACAAAGATGAGAATGGCAAAAAACCATAGCAATAGGAACAAGCTTTGGCTATAGGAGTGAAAGGTTGAAATTGAACCATTGAGTTTGTTCAAGTGCCACTGAATGAAGTGGTGGTGGTGGTGTTCTTCAGATGACATTTTTTTGGCGGTGTGGTTTGGTAAGAATGAGTGAATGATGTGTGTTGAGACTTTGGTTTAAAAGTTAGATTGGAAATTAATAGCATAAGATAATAAGTATATGGTCATACCATGCAGGAAGTAGTTGCCCTCAGATGTAGCATCATTACCGCGCGTGAGTTCTGTGTAAGGTGGTTGTGAGCATTTGTTATCACCTCTTTCATATTAGATGTTAGAATAGGATGAGTCTATTTCTTCTACCTTGAAAAAAGAAAAAAAAATACTCTAAAGAACAATTTGCCTTTTTGAGGTTTATATCTCAATAGAAATTACTATATTTATCCTTAATTATAAGATTTATTTTTTACCTAGTTTATATATTTTAAGAAAGAAAGATAATTAATTTAGTTAGTAACATTAAATTCTTTAGTAATTGTATAATTTTTTTTCAAAATTATTTTACAAGTTATAAGGTCCAGTCATTTTTCTCTTTCCAATTAATTACTTTCTATCTAACAATTAAAAGTGTGTTAATCTTGTTCTACTATATAATCAAAACAATTCATTTATCTTTTTAATTCATAAAATTTATTGCAAAATAATAAAGGGTATTTAGGCAATAAAATAATTAATACAAAAGAAAACTTGAAAAGTATATTAAAAAAGAAAAGAAAACAAAATGGAAAAGTCTTATATTTAGAGACGGAGATAGTATTTAATATTCTTCTTTGGTTTGTATATAGGAGATATTAATAATTAATAGAGAAAAATGATTATGCAATGATAATATAAAAAAATTTACATAGTCATTCAATCACAATCCATTATTATATATGATAACTTTATTAATTTTTAAAATACTATCTTAAAATAATTCAAATAGTGCTTCATATACATTAAACTCTAAGTATAATTACTTTATTAGATTCATAAATTAAAAACAGTTTTGAATGATTTGAAATTTACTAATGATTTAAGATGTTGATTTGCACACAGAGGTATAAGTATGAAGTGAGTTGAATTGTTTTGCTAGATAGATCTCGAAATTAAGCCTTGAACTTAATTTATTTATCCATTATAGGTTCTTGTTTAAGGGTTAGTTTGATCATTTAAAAAGTTTGGTCTGACTTTTCTTTTCTTAAGAAATAGACTTAACTTGAAAGTATATATATATATATATATATATATATATATATAAGAATTTTGAGTGTATTAATTGCTTTATATACTTATAAAAGAATTTTATTATCCATTTATAATTATCTTACTCATGATTGTCTTTCAAAAAAGATAATATATGGTTGGAAAAAAAAAACGTATTTTACATTAAAAGCAATTAAATAGGCAAATAAAAATATCTTTAACACCACAAAATATCCGATTTAGCGACCAGAATTTTGTGATTGAGAAATATCGGTCGGAAAAAGCAACCCATTCAGCAACCACTTCTCTTTTTTCGTCTAATGAACATAAAGATAAACATAAAATATATAAAAATTGGAGCAAGAATTTAGAGGTTCAGCGACGGAGTTAGAGACAGGAGGTTCCGTAGCAAAGAAAACAAAATCACATCAATGACTAATCCGGTAGCGAAAATATTTTTATTTGTATGTTATTAGTGATTATAATTACCTTTAAAAACAATAAATGCATAATCTCAAACAACCATAACTTTATTAATAATATAATCTTATCTAGTGACATTATTATATTTTATTAGTTTATATAAGTTTACTTATTTAATATAATACAATCTTAGACTTTTAAGTAATTTTTGGCTTAATTTTTTTGAACTTATTTTCATTGAAAAGTTGAATTAAACACAATTTTTGACAAAGGAAACATAAAATATTAAGCAGCATAAATTTTATGAAAAGGAAAAGAAATAACTTTTTAAAATGTCTTAAATATGTTTAAGATCTTGATAAATGATCAAATTTTATTTTAAGTCCCTAATAAATTTTTTTGATGTTTTGAGTTTTTCATATATTAAAATTTTTATTTTTAATCATTGCTATCAATTAAATAATAATGTGTCACTTTAAAAACTGATTTTTCCAACATTATCAATTGTTCTAACAGTATCTCATCATCACTTGAGTGATGACAATGACTTAAAACTAAGGTTTCAATATACTAGAAACTCAAATAATGAAAAATTTATTAGAGATCCATAGTAAAATTGGATCATTTATTACATACTTTAAACATATTTAAGTCTTTTAAAATTAATTAAGTAAAGATTTTTTTCTTAAACAAAAAATTCTTTCTCTCCACTATTTCTCTCTTTCTCTTCATCCACTCTCTTCTCTCTTTTTTCTTACTCTTTCTCACACAGCCTTTAAAAAGTAGTTAATTGCTTTAAATATATTATTATATACTTTTTAAAAGTTAACAGTTGTACTTTAGTATTAAATAATTATTTATTTTTAAAGAAATGTGTACTTACGAAAAAAAAATGTCTTTAATACTTTTTATATGTTTCTTTAATATGTTTTTTACCTCCTAAAAATAGTTTTTTTTTTTTTTTACATTTCATCGAATAATATATTAAAACATCATTAAAATATTTAAGAATTTTCAAGACAGTGATTGCGTTATTTGAATTTTTTTAATATTGTAAAATATATGTTTGGATAGTAAAAAAAAAATTACATTGATGATAAAGTTATCCATTGTTAATTTTAGGTTAAATTAGTTTTTTTTAATTTATTATTTAGATTCAATTTGTTTCTTTAATTTTTTTGGGTTCAATATTTTGATCCTCTAATTTTTAAATAAATTTATTTTTGTAAGAAATATGTATTTTTTCATAGTTTAAAATCAGTTAGTGACGATTCTGAACGGTTCCAAAGTGTGATTTTCTATAATTTAAACTGAAGGATCAAATTGAATTGATTTATAAAATTAGATGATCAAATTGAACTAAAAAACTAGAAGATCAAATTTAATTAAAAATAAATTAAAAGATTAAAAAATAATTTATTATTTTATCTGGAGAATAAAGTTTCGTTTATCAATTATATCAGTTGAATACTAGCTAGTTATGTATGGGCAAGTTGGGGCTATCAGAAATTTGGTCAATGCATGAGGGATGGGGGATTAATTTGGCGTGGTTGGGCTGAGAAACTACCACTGCTCAATGCTAGTTAAGTTGTATACATTGATGAATATTTCTAACTTATTAATGCTGTTTAATAGTAATATTTCATGATAGTATTCTTTTATGAAAACAAATATTAAATTGTTTATTTGATTGTCAAACAAAATTGTTTGTTTGATTTTTGTTTTTAAATTATTATGTTTGTTAGATATTTAGAAAAATGAAAATCTAATGTGTTTTAAAGGAACATTTATTTTGGCATTGAAAAATAAATTGATATTTTGTAAGCCGTATTTAGAAAATGCTTGATTTTTTATTTTAAAATTTGTTTTATAAAAGATTTTCATACTACTCAACTAACTGCAATAATCAATTTCTAGTTCAAAATTGATATAATAAATTGTGAAATTTTTTTCTATAGAAATGTGTTATAAGTTAAAAAATAAAAATAACTGAAAGACATTGAACTACTTTACTAAAACTAAAAAACAAAATACTAATAAGTCATTAGTGTGAGTGATACTAGACCCAGTTTCTTTAAGTAAGGTTTCAGATTTGAGTCTTATGGATAAAAAAATCATGGATAAAAGAGGAGAACTCCACTAAAAGTGACTAACCAGGTTTTTCCACAAAAATTAGTAATTAGTAAAATCAGTGAATACCTCATACCAATAATATAGCAAATAAAAAAAAACCAAGAAAAAAGTGATTTTAAAAGAATATATTTTTATTAAAAAATTAAGAAAGGATAGAATTTGTTTATTAAAAAATAATATAATTATGACTTAATTGCAATTTTGGTCCTCCTCTTTTTTCAAAATTGTGATTTTGGTCCACTTAAAATTTTATTGCAACATTTGGTTCTCCTAATTTAGTAACTTTGCAATTTTGGTCTTTTCGTTAATTTTTATGTTGACGGTCTATTTAGATGACTTAACATGTTTAATTAAATTAAGTAAACATAATAAAAAAAATAAAGAAATTGTCTAGACTCCATACCCCTTCCTCCCAATCCTTCTCGCCCCTTTCTGTTTTGGTCTTCTTGGATTGAAGAGATTCAATAGCATGAGAACTCCCACCTCCCTCCCTCACTTAGCTTTATCCATTCATTTGTTATCCTCTTCTTCACTTTCTTTTTTCACTTTTTCCGCTGATGTCGCTTCCAAAATCTTCATCTTTTGCATGGATTAATCTGCCACCTAGCCCAGATCAGATCCAAACTTGATGTCGCACTCTCCTTGTCGTCGTCGCAAAATGATACTGGAAATATAGAATTCCTTTAACTTTTAAAAAAATTGACTTAATTAATTAAAATTAAACATTAATCATGTTTTTATTTTAATAACTAATCTTAAACGTGTCAAGTATCTAAATAGACAATCAACATCGATAATATAAAGCTCAACACACAAAAATTAACGGAGGGATCAAAATTGCAAAGTTTAAAGACTAAAGGGACAAATGTTTTAATAAAATTTTAGGAGTCCAAAATCACAAAAAATTTTTTAAAAAAAAAAGAAGGATGAAAATTGTAATTTAGGCTGCAAGCCCTCGGCTTACACTTACACATAGTCATAGTCACATATAGAGTCCAGGCTGTGATAGTTGCTTGTCGAGAGACCCTGTTCATGTAGTTAGTGGTCACAATTATGTAGTAATCAAGGTTGTCAAAATCGAGAGTCTACGTAAACTCGTGGGAGCTCCATAGACTCGACTCGTAGACTCGAATAGTATAATTGTAAGAGTCTACTTCAAATAAAAAATAGTAAATTACCTATATATAAATATGAAACATAAATTCATACAATGATACAATCATACAATAAGTTCTTAGTCCACAATTCACCGTTCACATCCAATCAAACATAAATTCATACACTACTAAACATAAGTTCTTAAAATAAAAGCAATTAAAAAACATAGAAATAGTTCAAATGTCCATTAATCCTCTAATAAAATCATATCCAATATCACCACCACCACCACCATCATCCTTGTCTTCATCTTCTTCTTCTTCAAGCTCTTCCTCGGTTGACAAGTGATCTTCAACATTATGATTCAAAACCAAATTATCAATATCAAATGCATTCAAAGTTGGATCATTTAAACTTCCTCCAACTAACTCATTATTTTTTCCACTACCACTTTCACCTAAAGGTTCCTCAAGTTGGACATTGACATTGTCTTCATCAAAAATATCATTTTCCTCTTCTGTTATCCACTTATCATCAGATTCCATATCTTCAAATGGAAGAGCAATAATTTTTCTTATTTGTCTACTTTTGAGCTTTAAGCTGTACATGACATAAACTAAGTCATTTTCATCTTCTTTTGATGTAAGCGGTTTCTCCTCTTTGTATGAACCTATAAATAACATAAAATATCAAAGTTGATAACTTGTCTAAACTAAACAAAAACAAATATAATTTAAACACAAATAAACTCATGAAGTTCAATTACCATTTCAAATGAACTCCAATTATGGTCACATCCAGAAGAGTTACAAATTAAGCTCAAAACACGAATAGCAAACCACTTTAGTTCTAGACATCCATCCCTAAACATTTCCCACCATTCTGCAGGTGGCATAGTCTTCCTAAATTTTATTGCATTCTCCATAAAAAAAATACCTTTAGCAAAATGAAATTCAAGAAGTTGCCCATTAATTTTGTTCCTTACCCCAACGTCCTTTACCAATCTCATTATACAAATAAATAGTCCTTCTTTCGCTTCTCCATTATTTTTTTTAAAGTCATCTTCAAAATGCACCTGAGGGTTAAGGTAATATGCAGTTGCATGCAAAGGTCTATATAGTTGGTTCTCCCACCTTTTATCAATAATTTCCCAATCAGATTCATAACTACATAGATAAATAAAGTAAATCATATTTAAGATTAAACACAGATAAATAAAGTAAAATATATTTTAAAATTTAAATGATATAGTTTAAAAAACTTACTTTTTCTATACATTATTGAAGTTGATTTTAATCCTTTCCTTTGCACAATTCATCTCAACATATATGAAACCCATGGCGGGTTTGTTGATCAAAATCCACCAATTGAAGGACTACCATAAGAGGGCAGTAGTTTTGAGGTATATGGATACATTCTTCCAAAATCTATTATCTAAAACCAAATCTTCCAATTTTCTCCCCTTTTGTGAAGTACCAAACTTACTTTTTTTCCACTCTTTAGAACTGAACAACCTCATCAAAGATGCTTTCATTTCATGGAGAGAAGCTAAAGTCAAGTAAGCAGTTGTAAATCTAGTCATGCCAGGTCTAACCAAGTCCCTCCCATTTGTGTACTTCTTAATCATGCCGATGACCATTGTTCTACCATATATATAAGTGGTTATCTTTCGTCCTTTTTTTATAGTGACTTCATGAACCTTCAAATGATTCTCCAAGTCCTCAAGCATCAGATCAATGCAATGGGCAGCACATGGAGTCCAATACAAATTCGGCCGAATGTGCATCAATAATTCTCCTACTGCTTTGAAATTCACAGCATTATCAATAATCACCTGAACAACATTCTTTTCTCCAACAAATGTAACAACGTCATTTAACATCTTAAAACTTTGTCAGTTATTTTTGAGATGTCAAATGTATTTAAGGAATACAGGAATACTGTCCCTTTTGGACTGTTCACCAAAAAGTTACAAATTGAATGTCTTTTTTTATCCGTCCACCATCAGACATTATTGAGCAACCAATTTTCTTCCATTCATCCCTAAACTCTTGCATACTGGCATCAATTTTTTGTACTATTTGTTTCAAGAATTTCTCTCTAACATCATGGTAAGATGGATGTTTATAGCCAGGTCCATATTTCCCGATCATCTCACACATCTTTAAAAATGCAGGATTTTTAATAGCATTGAATGGAATGACACTTGTGTAAAAAAATTCATCAACTTGAGCATCAACTAAAGGTTTATCTTTTTTTTTTCATCATTTGATTTAAGGTTGCTTGAACACTGACACTCCCACTACTTGCACTACCTTTTCCTTTTGAACCAAAACCCCTTTGTCCCTGCAAGTTGGTTGCCTCGACCCCGCCAGCACTTTCTTCATCTTCATCAATACCAATCAATCTCCTTTTATTTTCTTTTGTTGCTTTAGATTCAACAACAATTTTCATCATCGGCATTTTAATCTCATCTGTCATCGTTGCACAAGGCTCAGAATCTTCTCTAGTCTTGGCAAGATGATGCTTGAAATGAAAAACTCCACCACTCACAGTCTTTGAACAATACTTGCATTTCATTCTCTTACCACTGCCGTCAACATCAATCTCATGTTTCCTGTAACACCCCGTGTGCACCCGGTGTATTAACATTATGATTATTATCAGATTAGCGCTTAATCACATTAATTAAAAACTTTTGCGGAAGCATAAAACAAAACCATATTTCTTGATTACATTATGTATGGGATATCAAACATCTCATCACAAGCATAAGATAAGCCCCTGCTAATCCAGATCATACAACCATAACCAGAGGCAGATAACATAAATATCTCAAGGATATAGGCAAGAGGAAACATAATTACATAACAGAACTGGTTATGTACAAAACATCATCTGACACTCGAAGTGTCTATACAAAAGAATAAACATCTGAGTGCTTTTGATCCCAAGGATCCTTCCTCACACGAGGGCATACATACATAAACATGTACAAAACAAAGACTACATGTGCACACACATGTCTTCCTTCTACAGGGTACAAAACACCAAAAGCTGAGCCGAGCTCCAAGCTCTCCACTGCTGCCTCACAGCCAAGCAGGTACCGTCTCTACTGCGGCCTCTCGCCCTAAGACCGCTCCTCTCTACCAGAAACATCACCTGAAATAACATAAGCCCCACACGGGGTGAGATAAACATCTCAGTAAGCTCAGGGTCCTTGGAGGCATCTCCTCCACCCTGGCTCACTCACCATGACACAAGTCATCAGGGTATCACAACAAACTGGCCTCCCGGCCCTCATAACAATACAAGCAAGCTATCCATCTCTATGTACGGCGGACCGAGTCAACGCCGACCTCAGTGTGAAATCGGAATTCACACCCGTGCCATCCCATCAGGAGCTACCCCTCACGCATGGACGCATGTATATGGTACCTCCGACAATAGGCAATCAACCACGACGAGACACACCTATCTCTTGGTCTTAGGGGATCATCATCACCCCGGGATCCAATCACCATGAGCAAACCAAACTAGGAGGTGCGCTTTACTCCTAGGGAGGTCCATATATATCTAACTGGCCAGAAGATCTAATAACAGGCTTCATACATGTCTCAAGCACAGATACAAGCATATATCATCATGAGTATGTAACAACCAATAATGCATGTATCATGAATGTAACCACTACTCCCTTGGAGTATGGTGGAGCATAAGTAAGTGGCAAACACCCCCAAGGGACCAAGAACTTACCTGGCAAAGCCGAGCTTCGCGGTTCTTCCCTTGCTCTGTGGCCTACGCCACTGACACCCGCGGTGTCACGCCCTAAACAAGGCATACAAACATGTATCAAACATCCACACAGCCATACAAGGCATACAAGCATAACACGGTTCTTAACCGCTTCAATGAAAGGAATCACAATCCTTTCCAAAACCACAAGGTCGTCTAACCTAAGGTTCATCAAGGCTCAACACTCAAAGCCATATCATAGACCCTCGGTGGTCTACCTCATGCCCACACGGCACTTGAGTCATCACAAGACTCAATGCAAGCCAACATCAAGAGCTCAAAGCTCTAATTAAGCCCAAGGCTCAATGGCTCACACATGGCTTGAACGGTTCTTTCACACACAAACACCGTTCCAATAGCCTCCCAAGGACATCAAAGCCACAAACCAAGGCTCTTGCATGTCAAAACACAGCCAAGCAACTCAGCATATCACTATACATGCATCACATAGAGCCAAGAAATCAAAGTTCACCAAACTCACAATTGAGAGCTAATCCTACATCCTCACAACATTCTAAACACATGTTTCCAAAGGACCCAAGGTTAATACTAGCTTTATCACAAGTGGGTCACTATTCATCCAAAACCCCAACTCACAACTCAAGCGATGAATTTCGAGTTTCTTACCTCAAAGATGGCAAGGAAGGCCCAAGGACGACTCCCTAGCTTGGGTAACCACGAATCGCCGCTGTTCCTCGCTAAACTCGAGTTCTATGAACTTCCCTTGAGAAAGGTATTCTTTGATTTGAGGTTTTTCAAGGAGAAATGAGGAAGGATTCAAGCTCTACAAGTGATTCCCATCATGAATGGTGTTTACGGAAGTGTTTTTGGTGAACTATAGCGAAGGAATGAAGCTTGGAGCTTCAACAATGGAGGTGGGGTGCTGGAGGAAGAAGAAGGAAATGTTTTCTCTCCCAAAATCGCGACCCAAGCCTTTTATAGTGGTCCTGTCAGAGCTGCCGCGCTGATCGCGCCACTCTGGCGCTAATCGTGCCAGCTGCAAGTGACCACGGCGCCATCCGCGCCAACCTCCGCGTCCAGAGTGCCAACCTCCAAAACCTTTGGCGCCAAGAGCGCCAACTCCCGCGCCAAGAGCGCCATCATCCAGGGACTATGGCACCTCCAGTGCCAGAACCCGCGCCAAGAGCGCCAATATCCAGAGACTCTGGCGCTGACCGCGCCACAATGGCGCCACTCGCGCCAACTGGAAAGAAGAACAGGTCTTCTGGGTGGTCTGGCGCCACTTGCGACAGCCTGGCACCCCAGGCGTCAACCACCAGGACCTTTGGCGCTGGGAGCGCCACTCTCATGCTAAGAGCGTGGCACTCCAGAGACTGTGGCGCCAAGAGTGCCAACCTGGCGCTAGGATCAGCACAGTTCTGCAGAAGGATTCTGCAGAATCCAGCACCGTTCGCGCTCAGAACTCGTGCCGTACACGCTGTGACTCGGGGTTATTATATTCAACCCCCCTTTTTAGGACTTTTGTCCGCAAAATCAAAAAATCATACCTGTCAAGCAACTTGGGGTACAGCTACAACAGCTCCTGCTCCCGCTCCCAAGTTGCCTCCTCAAGTGTTCTTCCTTCCCATTGTACCTTGACTATGGGAATGGTCTTACTCCGTATGCGCTTCTCGGTCCTATCCAGAATCTTCCTAGGTCGTGTAAGACTGGTCAGATTCTCTCTAATCTGAACGACGTCGGGCTCTACCACGTGTGAGGGATCCGCCACATACCTCCTCAGCTGAGACACGTGGAACACATCATGCAGCCCTGCCAACTGGGGAGGTAAAGCTAGCCTATATGCCACTGGCCCTACTCTCTGAAGAATTTGATAGGGGCCAATGAACCTAGGACTCAGCTTTCTTACTCCCAAGGCCCGTCCTACTCCCGTGACCGGAGACAACCTCAGAAACACATGATCACCCTCTTCAAACTGCAGGGGTCTGTGTCTATGATCATAGTAGCTCTTCTGGTGAGTTTGAGCTTTCACCAACTTATCTCTGATCATCCGAATCTGCTCAAAAGTTTCTTGAACCATCTCAGGTCCAAGAAGTTGCCTCTCACCTACCTCTATCCAACAAACTGGAGTCCTGCACCGCCGGCCATACAAAGCCTCATAGGGTGTCATGCCCAAGCTAGCATGGAAACTGTTGTTGTAGGAGAACTCCACCAGAGGTAAGTATCTATCCCAGCTAGTACCTTGCTCCAAGGCACAAGCTCTCAACATATCCTCCAGAGTCTGGATGGTCCTCTCGGTCTGACCATCTGTCTGAGGATGGTAGGCAGTACTGAGCCTCAGCTGGGCCCCAAAAGCTTCCTGAAGAGCATCCCAGAACCTAAAGGTGAACTTCAGATCTCTATCACTGATAACACTCTCAGGGGCACCATGCAACCTCACGATCTCCCTGACATACAACTGGGCCAACTTCTCCGCTGTGTAGTCAGTCTTCATAGGCAAGAAATGAGCAGACTTGGTCAGCCTATCCACAATCACCCAGATGGAGTCACATCCAGCCTGAGTCCTCGATAACCCCACTACAAAGTCCATGGAAATGCTATCCCATTTCCACTCAGGGACCTGTAAAGGCTGTAACAAACCAGACAGTCTCTGATGCTCAATCTTTACCTTCTGACACACCAGACACTTAGCCACATACTCGGCTATGTCTTTCTTCATCCCTGGCCACCAGAAATTCCTCTTCAAGTCCTGATACATCTTAGTGGCACCTGGATGAATACTGAACTGGCCCTTGTGAGCCTCAAATAGGACGACGTCCACCAACTCGCCCTTAGGCACCATAATGCGATCTTGGTACAACACCAAGTCATGGTCCTCCCAGGAGATATCCTGCTGGCCAATCATGGCCCTCACAGCTTCATCCTGCTTCTGTGCTTCTCTGATCCTCCGGATCAAATCATTATCAACCTTGGCCTTTCTCAACTCAAGACCACGAGCACCCTCGGTAACCGTCAGGTGCATATCTCTGAACTGTTCAATCAACACACAGTCAGAGATCATCATACAGGCGGCACTCACATGTTTCCTGCTTAAGGCATCAGCAACAACATTTGCCTTGCCGGGTCTGTAGAAATGGTACAATTCATAACAGTGTTTTTTAAAGAAAGGGGCAAAATTTCCAGGTCATAATTGAAACAAAACAAGTTGCTATAAAATGATTTCCAGGGAGTCAAAACAAGGAATTCTAGATATAATTATAAGCACAATTCACAACTCATAGGACATTAGGCTTCAGCCTAAACAGGGAACTCCTAAGCACTATTCATAATGTAAGGACTTTTATTTTCGGCGCTTAACCCCGCGCGATAGCGCGGGGATTCAGGTCAGGAAACCCTGCTAAGGGTGCGGCGCCGGTCGCGCCAGGATTGGCGCTGATGGCGCCAGATGTAATAGCTTAAATTCATAAGCGTATGTTTAAGCTTAGATTAAGCATGAATCGAAGTTTAAGGGTTAAGGAATATGAGTATGCCTTAGAACCCTGTAGAAAGAGGTTTAAATGCAAGTGTTAAGGTGGTTCTGGCATATGGCACGACCCACTTGGGATGTGGCGCGACG
>PYAF01001376.1:201163-230645 GCA_007407185.1 Glycine tomentella | reverse complement strand
TCTCTGTTATCTGTCTTATTTATGTTGTTTTGATAAACTGGATCAGCAGGGGCGTGATTCTATAGTTCTGTTGTGTGATTCCATACATAATGTTATCAAGAAAACGATCCTATGTTTCCGCTGAGTGATTTAATTGATGTTTTATGTGATAATCTGATATGATTAATGATAACACGTCGGAGGCCTACGGGGTGTTACAATTCATCTTCCCAACAATGCTTTCAACGGCTATAATATGATTTCCAAGATAAAATTTACCATTAAGATTAACAAATACATCTTGTTAAGGAGCTAGGAATAATACTCACATATCCTCATAACAGTTATATATGAATAAAAACAAAGTAGCAAAAGTTGTAACGCCAATTCAAATCATCCTGAAGTTACAACAAATTGAGTAATCATTAATTTAATGCAGATTGATATAATTGAATTAAGGGGGAAAAAGTCAGCCTCAATGCAGTGATCAATTACAAGCACAAGTGCATAAGTCAATATCTTCATATTTTTAAGTTTTCATGTGAATGGGTGCAGGAAAAATTAACCTGAACTTAGCACAGTACCATGTGTTATAACTTGTAAGTCATGATCCTTTCAACCAGCCAACTCAAATGTCAATAATTTTAATTGCTATATATAATTACAAGCGCAATAAAATGGGTAATCGTAACTCCTTTCTCAATTTCCTAATTGAATTCAACTCATGAAATAAAATTCATTATACCAACAACCAAAAGAAGTTGAATGATGGACATGGACTCAACTCATGGACTGAGGGGGAGAAGAAGAACACGAAGTCAAGAACTTACCAAGCCAGGGGAGCGACGACGACAAAGCCACAAAGCGACAACGATGACGGATCAACGACAATGACAGAGCGACGACGACAGAACAACGAGCATGAAGGTGAGGAAAATGAATGCAAGGAACTGAGGAAGAACGCACAAAACAGTGAGGGGAAAATGATTTTCGAAACCCTTACCTGGCTCGTTCAAAACAACGTCGTTTTGCTTAACACCAGACTCACCAACTCGCTGTACACTTGTGATTTTGCTTGGAATCGGGCGATTCTACGTATAATCGCACGAGTCTACTCCTAAAAAGAGTATGCAATCGATTTAAATCACGGAGGGTAATTGGAATCGTAAAATCGGTTGAGTTTGCAAGTTAAACCGCGAGTTTGCCAACCATAGTAGTAACCATTTTATTAGAGAATCTTTAGTGGTAAATCCCAAATTGAAATCTTAGAGCACTTTTTGGTAGACCCCACAATGTACATAGGAATTAAGATCTTTCAAGATCTCTCCTATTTTTTGGTAGATCTCATTTTGGGATCTTAGATAACTTTTAGTGGATCCCACATGGACCTCACTTTTAAATATTTTATTAAATATAATTAATTAAGTAATTAAATTTAATAAAACATGGAAAGAGAAATTTATAAATATTAAGAAATAAGAAAATGATCATAAATTTAATTTTTATTTATGACTAAATGTTAAACAAATGAAAAATACATAAATTTGATAATAACAAAATGCAACACATTAATGTCAAAGAAAAATTAAAAAATATTAGCAAGTCTAAAACCAAAATTCAATTACTTTACAACGAAAAAACAGTGAATTTAAATTTTAGAAAAAAAATATTTAGGACTAAAATCAAGACTCTCTCTGATAAAACAATATGTAAATCTATATTAAAAATATGAAAAACGTGTTGCTATCAAATGGAGAAGTATGGGCATAACAAGCCAAATTTTAATATATATATATATATATATATACACATATCCCCTACTAAATAGCCATGTTCTGTTTTCTGTGTGCAGTTTTGACTAAACGAGATTCTCTGGGTCAGGCCGAGGTGTGCATTAAATACTATGAAGCAAACATCATTTTTTATTGGGCTCACTTTGCACAGTTAGTTTGACCCACTTGACCTTCATGAAGAAATTTTAAAAAACATTCACAAGAAGTTATAGAAGGTTGTACAGTGTACACAGTTGTCTATATATAGAGAGAGAGTGAAATTTTAATTAATTAAATTTTCATTCTTACTCATTTTTTTAAGATTTTATTTTTATAAGACAAAATATCGATTGCTTGTATTATTTTATAATTCAATTAAATGTTAATCAAATCACTTCAAACATTTGCATTACATTTCATAAATGGCTGAAATATGTTTTTCGTTACTATGAATATCAAAAAGTTTGAAATCCGTTTCTACAAATTTTTTGATATGTTTATGGTCCTCATAAATTTAAAATTGAAATGTGTTATTTTTTGGTTCGGAACTAGATTTGGACGAATCCGAACCTACGTGACATTTTTTAAAACTTATATTATAGGCTAAAGAATGTTTTTCGTCCTTTTAAATATTGAAATGTTCATAATTCATCCCTGTAAAATTTTGAGTCTTTTTTCGTCCTTGAAAAATTAAAATTTGTTACCTTTTAGCCCGGACTCAAGTTTAGGTATTCGAATCTACGTGTTACTCTTTCATTGGTTCCATTGATGGATATGAGAGTGAGTGATTTCTCGGGGTTAAAAACTGATATAAAATGCAGAAAAAATCACAAATTTGTGAATTCCTCTTTCCTAACTTTCTTCATCTTCTCCATCCACCAGACTAATTTGAGATAGAGGTGAATTTGAAAGTTAGGTTGTTGAGTTTGTTGGCGACGTTTGATTTCGGTAAAACATTGGAATTAATATTCATAACGTTAAGTTTGAGAGTGAAAGTGTTAGATTTTTAAAAGGAATGAGAATTCAAAGAAGAAGAAGACGATAGGGTCAATAACGTGGTGCTGTCCATTATAATTGAACTGAACGTGTAAAAAAGAAAAGATTATTTATTTAAATTTGAAGAAAACGAAGAAAGTTAGGGAATAAGGTTATGAGAGAGAGATTTACAAATTTATGGAGTTTTGCTTTTCTGCATTTTATGACGATTTTTAACCCCTAGAAATCACCCACTCTCATAATCATCAATGGAACCAATAAAAAAGTGACACGTAGGTTCGAATTCAGGCAAAAAAGTAACAAATTTTAATTTTTGAATACAAAAAAAATAACTCAATTTTGTAGGACAGATTTTGAACATTTCGATATTCATAGGAATGAAAAATATATTTTAGTCTATAATTTAAGTTTTAAAAAATGTTACTTAGGTTCAAATTTGTCCAAGTCTAACTTCAAACAAAAAAATAACATATTTCAATTTTCCAATGACCAAAAATATATCAAAATTTTATAGGTATAGATTCCAAACTTTTTGATATTTATAAAAAAAATATTTTAATCTTTCATAAATCTCTTTGCTTAAAACATAATGACAAGGTTATATATATGATTAAAAAAAGCAAAGACACTTGGTAATGTTTGGAAACACTATGACTACGAGCATCAGAAAGAATAAAGATGTAAAAAATATAAACGATCCCAATATTCATGGTACATTTTTGTATCAATCAATGTTAATTTTTTATTAAAATATTAGAGAAGAGATTTGAACCAACAACTAAATCCACGACGTCATAGTACATAACTGTTAGAGAAAATTAAACTCAAATTAAAATAATTATCAGAACTAATTTGGTTTAAATTGTTGAATAAAATTATAGGACTGAACGGACCCACTCTACTTGTTTCCTGCAACCGAGCAACACATTTTTTTTTTACTATTTGATCATGACAGAAAACAACACAACTCTAGTCTTTAGGACAATCAATTGCTGTTAAAAGGTGTATACATCATGAAATATGACTGACCAATTCAGCAATGTTAAGTCCTCAATTAACAAGTGCTATATTTTGTCTTTTTTCCTTTGGTTTAAGCAGCTAACACTAGTTACTTTCCTACTCTACTATTGTCAAAAGAAGCAATAGAGTGTGGTTGCTTCTCTTCCTAGCTGCATTGCTCTTAAATACTATCGAATATAAAGTGATGCTCATAAATTTGTCACAGATTTGGTCTAAGCCAAAAGATTTCTTAAACAGTGAAAATCAACTGACGTATGATGTAAGCAGGTAGCACCAACCACCAGCCCACTCAACTAATTCCATCAAAAATAAAATGAAGAACTCTAAACTTAAAAATCAACCAAACTAACTATATCAAATAATGAAATAATTGTACATTATACAAGTTATCTCTATGATTTAAGGGGAAAAAAAGGTAAATCAAAATAAACTATAAATAAATTGTTTCAACCACAATCAAAGTGTTTAATAGTACAAAATTGCTCATTACTGAAAAATTGTTGAAATAAGCAGTAACCCAAATAAAAAAGTGTAAAGTGGAGTGAATGTGTATAAAGTAAAGGAGATGTATTACCTAAAAGATTCCAAGACAACAAAATGAAAAAGAAACTTATAACAGGTCAAAGGCCAAGAATAATTTGAGGGAAGGATCAAACAGAGAAAACCTGTTCACAGAACTATAGTTGATGTTGCTCATTTCATGGTTATAATTGTGTAGAGAAAATAGACACTTCGATGATCATATACATCTCAAGCATGTGATTTCATTAATTAATTTACATTACTTGATATTGGGAAAACCTTGCCAAGCATTCTCTCCAAAGAGCACCCAAAAAACTCAGACGAAGAATTTTCTGACACAACAGAAACACTTGTTCTTGTTCCTCCATTTCCATTATTACTATTCCCATGTTCACCCTCTCTAATCTCGGAACTTGGAGCAGCAGAACCACCTTCAATCACAATCTCAACCAAATCATGATGATCTCCACCATAATGATCATCACTAGAATTATTTTCCACAACACTTGCTACAATTGAGGTTCTACAAATAGGACAATTGGAGTGTGAACTCAACCACATGTCAATGCACTCCACATGGAAGCCATGGCCACACTTTGGCAAACACCTTCCTACTTCACCATTCTTAAATGCACTCAAACAAATCACACATTCAAGTTCATCTTCTTCTTCTTGGACCTTTTTGTTGTTGTTGTTGTTGTGTTCATAGATGAAGAGTGGAATTGCTCTAATGGTTGAAGAATCTAACCCTTTTGTTGAGAGGGGTGAACTGTCTTCTATGGTGAAGCTGTGGAAGTGGTGGAACCTTGCCGGGCCTAGGACGTCGGAGACGGTAACCGTTGGGCGACGGCGCCGCCTCCGGCGGCGAGCGTCGGCCTGAGCCTGTGCTTGAGCGAGGAACCACTTGGCGTAGAGGTGGAGAAGGAGGACAAAGAGGATTACTAAGAGAAGGGAAATGATGGCTGCAAGCATGATGTTACTGTTGTCTGAGAAGATGTTCTGAAACATTTGGGTCAACGTGTTGTTGTTGGGTGGTGAGTCTGGTTGGGTTGGCATAATTGTTTTGTGGAGAGTGTGGCCAAAAGGGTGTTTTGATTTTGGCTCAAAGGTTTGGACTTGATGTGTTTTATTAGAGGGTGGTGGTTCACAATTTAGGTGAAGTTGTTTTTTATTTATTTATTTATTTATTAATAAGTTTGTTAGAGAAATTCCTGAATAATTTTATTTGAAACACTCTTGATTGCTAAATAGTTTGAAAACAATTTTGTTTAAAACACACAATTCAGATACTAGCTTATATATTTTGGAAACAATTCTATTTGAGATATATTTTTCAAATATTAAATATTTTGAAGATAATTATATTTAAAACACTATCAGTTTTAAATATAAATACTTTTTGTGAAAGGTGTTTTTAGTCTTTTTATTTTTTATCAAATGTGATCAAATTTCTTATATTTTTATATTGATGAATTTGCCTTCAAACTTAAAAAAAAATATGTCAATTTAATTTCTTCTAATTCTAGAGAGCTTGAAGAATTATTAAAGAATATAGACATAATTTACATGCTATTTTTAAAGTTTTTGAACACCAAATTCAGGAATATGAAAGTATATATAATTAAGGATCTTGATTACCTGTTAAAAAAATTAAGGATGTTGATTACATTTGACTGAAAGCATAAGGATTAGTAACATAACTTTTTTCCATACTTTTTTTTAACAAAAAATTGATTTATGACATGTCACGTTTTGATGAAGGGACTAGAATGGACCGTTGGTGTGTGGTTGCTCTTTTTGTGTTATGTGAAAGCAATTACGTGAGAGTGAAGTTAGTTTTATATGAGGGAAGAACAAATTAGGGGGGTGTTGCCTCTTGCATATGATACATTTGCGTGTGGTGGTTAGCAACAAATTTGTGTTTCTAATGCATTTATTATTTTGTATTCTATTAGTTCAAGGCCAAGGGGGAGTGAGTGAAAGGGTGTGGTTGAAGTCAAAGGAGAATCCCTGTATCCAAGGAGGCAAATGGGGACTTATGCATGGGAAGAGTGATGTGATGAGAAAAAAAAGGTGCAGAAATGAAGGACTCGTGAAGGCGACGGCAGCATAGAGAGGGTGGTTGAGTTTTATTATATTCATGTGGAGCAGTGTAGTCTTTTTATTTTATATTATTATATATAGATTATTAGAATTTTGTAGACTATGGTTTCGGTGGAGTAATTTTTAATTATTATTATAGTCCCTCAATTATTATTTATCCTTATAAAATGTTATCGAGTCATGATAAAAAATTGTCTGTGTTTAATAAATTTTTGCATTTATTAAATAATAATATAAGAGGTGGTGTAAAACAATGGACCGGACGCAAGTAAGTCCTCAATAATTTTCTCTAATGTGGTGAATTTAGGGGATCCCTAGGCAAGGCCTATCATTCCGAGTCAAGATCTTGAGATTTTATCGCAAAACATTGTGCCCAAGCCAAACTAAGCCAAGAAAGAGAAGCATACTTGAACCATTTTTTGCTTGGTTATTATTATAAATAAACAGTATATATAATGAGAGTGTAAATGATTTTTATATTATTATTTAATCATAAATTATTATATATCATAAATTTATTAGTCTTTATAGTAATTATATTAATAATAATTTTTAATTAATTAATAGTATAAAACTTTGGAAAAATGCTTGTATTGATTATATGAATCAGTTTTATATTTATTATTTAATTGATTAAAGGTCATACTTCGTACCAAATGCCATTTTAGTGATGGAGTTATAATACTAATTTGATGATTGATGATTTAACGAAATGAGAGATTATAAATTTGAATTTCTTTCATTAATAAAAACTAATATAACAGTGATTAATAAAAAATATTGTATAATTATTAAATTCTAAAACACTTGTAATATAACTAATAATGTATAAAAAATAAACTTGATTATTATTTAGTTAAACTTTATAGGGAGGATATTTTGTTTGGGGGTAGAAGTAGGGTTGGGGATGGGGTCCCCATTATTGGTTTTAAAAGGGGCAATGGATGTTCAGGGGTCCCATGTGAATGGAACCAGACAGGATCAGAGCTTTTTTTCTTCTCACTTTATTTTGGCATACCTTGACCACCCTACAACCAAAGCTAAATGCCAATAGCAACAGTAATAGATAACTCTTTGCATAGATTCCACCATTTTTTGCTGCATGCTTCCAGCGATCGGGGTGTGTGTGTGTATGGTATTGGTATAGGCTCGTGAACTCTCTGACGTACCCCCAAACTGCTACCATGTAATAATTGTATCATGTCAAAAGGGAACATAAGCAGTTGAAAATTATGGCACCTTTTTCTTTTTAATTAACTTGTTTTTTTTAGAGTATCTCCGATGCAAGCATCTTTTTGGGTTTCTTAGACTAAGGAACTATTTCTTGTGTTTTCTCTTGCATTGGAGCATTGTGACGTGGCGGAATCTATTTTTTCGGCAGAGCTTGGATTCCTTATATAAGGAATCGTTTCTTCCCAATTAAAAAATATTATTTTCACGTAAAACCCCCCTATTTCTGTTATTCCCAACCGTTTCGCCCCAAATTGATGAATCAAAATAGGAAGATGAAGAACAATTGCAAAAAAAAAAATGAAACCAATACTGACCGTGAAGAGGAGAGGAGCGACCCCGACCCCGACGGCGACAACGACCCTGACCACCCCGAAGGTGACGGCGACCTCGACCCCGACCACGACCTTGTTCGCGTTCTCGAAGCTTTTGGAGTGGGTGGAGAGAAAGGAGCGCGTGTGAGAAGCGGAGAGAGAGGATAGAGGTTGAGTGGAAGAGTCTCCTCTCTTGAAGGGAGAGAGCAAAGAAGCGGAAGGGAGAAAGCATAGAAGCGGGAGAGAAGAGAAGCGAAGGAGCAGAGCATGAAGAGAGAGGAATGCGTGTGCAGGAAGCTTCTGGATATGAAAACAGTCGTTGGATGAAAAGCTATATGGGTTTTTGTTCATTTGGGAAAGCTTCTGGATGTACACAATAACAAAAAAGAGTTGTTGGATGCATAAATGAAAATGAAAAGAGCTGTTGGATACATAATGTAACCTATGAAAAGAGTCAAAGAAGCCATTGGATACACAATAAAAAATGGAAAAAGCCATTAACAAATAAATGCAAAGAAGAAAAAAAAGAGCAATTAACAAATAAATGCAAAGAAGAAAAAAAAGAGTTGTTAACAAAATGTAACCGTTGGAGGAATATAAAGGTGCAATGTTTGTTTATAAATATAGGTATTCTTTTTTGCTTCTTTGCACTTCTCTTATCCATTCTCAATCTTTTTTATTTTCTCTCCATCTTTTTTGGTTCCTATCCATTCTTAATCCTTTTTATTTTCTTTGAAATGGATCCCAATCAATATAATTATCAAAGTGTTTACAATTTTATACAAAATCAATCACCCTCACCCCCTATCAGTGAAAATTCGCAAAATCCACCTCAATATATGATGTATCCACCACCCCCACACATGTGGTATATGCATCCTCCATATAATGTAGAGTCACCTACCGGTGGTAGTTCTCAAAATCCATAATTTTGTAGTCAACCATTACTCCCCGCTAATCCAAACACATGTTATAGGCCTTCTTTATCCAATATTTCACCCCTGATCAATGAAGTCGAATCTACAATCGATGTAGACAATATTCAACTAGATGAGGGCGACCACAATGGAGTGGCAAAAAAAACACGTACAGCATTCTCAGTGGCAGAAGATGTGATTCTAGTCCAGTCATGGCTCAATGTGTCAAAGAATTCAATAATCGGTGTCGATCAAACATCGAAACAATATTGGGCAAGGATTAAAAATGCGTACAACAATGACGATGTGCATGAAAGCGGGTTATTTTGTGAAAGAAGCTCAACACAATTGAAATCTCGATGGAATAGGATCCATCCAGCGGTACAAAAGTTTAATGGGTGCTACAAACAAGCAGATAGGCAATGGAGAAGTGGAAATTCAGAGAAGGATTGTATGACTAATGCTCATTTGATTTACTCGCAGGATACAGGTAAAAAATTTGAAGTTGAACATGCTTGATTGTTGTTGAAAAATCAACCAAAATTCGATGTAGAATTTATGTCAAATTCTTCAAAAGGAACAAAGGTTTCTGCAGGTAAAAATTATTCGTCGTCTTCTAACACCGAGACACCCATTGAAGTCGAAGAATATGATAAGTCATCGCCAATGTCTCGCCCAATGGGACAAAAAGCAGCAAAAAGAAAGAGCAAAGGAAAACAAGCTTCTAACAATATCGATTTATCTGGCATAGAAAGTGTAATGAATGAGAAGAATGCAAACACATTAAAACTCATTCAGTTAAAGGAGGAACAAGAAAGGCGTATGCAGTATGAAATCCTCATGAAGAATACATCCAACATGTTAGATAAACAGTGCGAAGACCACGAAAAGTATTATGACCATATTAGGAAGAAGTTGTTTAATTAAAGTTTAGTCCATATGTTCGAATTAGTTGTTATTCAGTTACTTTGTATGCAGTTATTAACAATGTAGGTCCTTGCTGTATGTTATATTGAAAATTGTATTTTATGAAACAAGTTGTTAGAAACTAGCCGTTGGAAACTAGTCGTTGAAAACTAGCCGTTGGAAATAAAGCTATATAAATATCTAATGTTTCATCATTTTCACATGTTCTCATACAAATTACACAATATATTTCTCTCATTTCAAACACTTCAGATACCATATAATGGATCCAAACATCGATTTAGATGAAGTTTTAGATCAAATGATAAATGAGGAATTGGAAGACAACACTGATGAAGACCTCATTAGGTTGATACTTCAAAGCCAACAACAACTACATGGCAACACCGCCGGGCGTATGCAAAAAAGAGTGATACATCGAAATCGTGAAGAAGATCATGATCGATTGTTCCCTGACTACTTCTTAGTAAATCTCGTGTACACAGAGAATCAGTTCCGACGAAGATTTCGTATGAGAAGGCATGTGTTTCTTCAAATTGTAAATGTGCTCAGCAATCATGATGAGTACTTTCAAGAGAGGTTCGATGCATTGGGTCGAAAAGGAGTATCTCCATTACAAAAGTGCATAGCTGCACTTCGTATTTTGGCTTATGGCTCACTTGCTGACAGCGTGGACGAATATGTTCGAATTGGTGAAACAACTGCGGTGGAATGCTTGGAGCGATTTGTATCAGGTATCTACACCATATTTGGGAATGAATACTTGAGGAGACCAAGTAACAAAGACACCGAACAACTACTACAACTGGGAGCAGCACGCGGATTTTCAGGTATGTTAGGTTCTATTGATTGTATGCACTGGGAATGGAAAAATTGTCCTGTTGCATGGAAAGGTCAATTTTTTCGAGGTGATCATTGCAACCCAACAATCATTCTTGAAGTCGTTGCATCACAAGACTTGTGGATTTGGCATGCATTTTTTGGCATCGCGGGTTCAAATAATGACATTACTGTGTTAAATGGATCTAATGTGTTTGATGAAGTTTTGTCGGCACGTGCTCCCGCAGTGCAATACACAGTGAATAGAACCCAATATAATATGGGATACTATTTAGCCGATGGTATTTATCCAGACTTTGCTACATTTGTGAAGACCATCTCAATGCTATAAGGAGAAAAGCGCAAATTATTTGCTCAACGACAAGAATTGGCAAGAAAAGATGTTGAACGAGCGTTCGGAGTGCTCCAATCTCGATTTGCAATTATATGTGATCCGTCACGTTTTTGGGATATTGCTAAAATGAAGAATATCATCTGTGCATGCATCATATTGCATAACATGATTGTCGAGGACGAACGTGACACATATCAAAGTAATATTGATTACGATAATGTAGGTAACAACACGTCAACATTCGAAGTATCTTTAGGTGCTCACCCTAGTATCAGATCAACATACCTTCAAAGGAGAGCAGAGGTTCACGACAAACAAAAACACCGACAACTCCAAGCAGATTTAGTTGAGCATATTTGGGAATGTTTTGAAAACGAAAATAACAATAACTAAATTTATGTAATTTTTTTCGAGGTCTAGGTTTTTTATTTATTTTGATGTTATTGTGTTTAATTATTTATTATTATGTAAAATTTTGTTTTATATTGTTACGTATTTCATTTTATTTATTTTAATTTATATTTATGAAAATTGAAAAAATGTTAAGTTTTATTAAAAAAAATATAAATATGTGAATTTTTTTGAGTTCCTTGTGGTTTCTTGCATTGGAGCAAAATATTGGATGAGTTCCTTAGGTGTGACATGACACTGTGGAGACCACAAACAGTAATGTGAAACCATAAAAAATTGCTTAAAAAATTCATTTGGATTCCTTGCCCAACGCTTTGATCACTCTAGCTATGAGTTGATCAATCAGTTAATTAAAGAAACAAAAACTTAACAACTTAAAATTTTATGAAAAATGTAGCAAGTGTTAATTTAAAAAGTTTAATCGTTATATACTATCGCATAATTACAATTTACTATTAATAAAACTTTTAAAATAATTATATAAAAATTAATAAATTTATCATATATAATATATTATTATTAAATGAAGATATACAATTTTTACAGTATAATATATAATTTTTTTTCTCTAATTTAAATGAGTTGTATATATATGTTGGGGTGTGATGGGGAATATACATTGAAGTGTTGATGGTATTTATCGTGATTTATTTTTTTCTCTAATTTAAATGAGTTGTATATATATGTTGGGTTGTGATGGGGGATTTACATTGAAGTGTTGATGGTATTTATTGTGATTTTTGTCGTTAAATAAGCCCTGGAAAAAGCGATCAGCTCAGGCTGTGACATGCATGACTCCTCCACTAAAGTGATCATTTCAATTTAAATGGTAAAGTAAATAATTTTAGTCTTTTCATAATAAAATTAAGATTTTTTTTACCAGAATAAAATTAAGGATTAAATATGCACACACATAACAAATCATTAGAATATGAACCGTTAATTATCCCCCACAATTGTAAATGAACAGCATGGGTTGCAATTTTAAATTAAAGCTAGTGATTAATTTTTAAAGGAAACTTTTATGATAGTTTAATAGACATCTACATTTAATATGAAAGTTTTACATATTAATCAATCAAATATCATTTTTAGTATACAAGTTTTAAATTCTAGTTAGAGTTACAATTTCGTTACATTCTTTACTATTGTAGAAATATATGCGAATAATTATGTGATCATAACTGTGTTTGCATTGTGGTCAAGGACACCACAAAACCTTGATGTTGTGATCAAAATAATAACAATAAATTGTATTTTAAAATTTTATAATTTTTAAATAATTATTATAAAAATTAATCATTTTTTTTGTCATTATATTATAAGTTAAAAGTATTCATCAACTTTATCTATAATTAATCTCTATTACAGAATTTATTTATTTTTTTTATAAATTTTCTTTTAATTATTTTTTTACTCGAATACATTGCTTAAAGGATTTAAATTCATTTCCTCTCATAATAATGACACATTGATGACATATACAATGACTTATGATTAGATTATCAGTTTAATGCAAAAACAAATCTTTTGAGAGGTTAAGGTTTATGTAGTTAAGAACATAACCATGGGAATGGTAAGGTAGGAGTTCTTCTATGGAGACAACTTCCGTACTACCACACACAAAAAAAAAAATATTTACCTAAATGTCACGCGACCAGAAAATTTTATTGGACTGTCACGCGGCGTAGTTCGCTTGTCAGTTCAGCAAATTAGGTGATGGAAACGTGGCAGGCAGGGCGTAATTTGCTGGGGAGCCCAGCGAATTAGGTGGACACGTGGCACACAGGTAGTAATTCGCTGGGCAGCCCAGTGAATTACATGGCAATATGGGAAAAAAAGGTCAAAAACTTTGAACGGTCGTAACTTCTGATAAGAACGTCCGATGGAGGCATACGATACGTCAAAACGCTCGAAATTCAGAGAGGAAGCCCTAGATTTATGTGACATGCATATTAAATATCTCAAGGGTATGTGATACTGAAATAAATACTCCTACTACCCTGGGCAACTTCCCAAAGGGGAGTTGGTCCATCATTTTTTTCAAAAAATGCCGTAAGTGCCTCAAAATTAAGATTTAAGATTATGATATGTCTTTCAAATGGTCTAACTTTTGATAGAAACGTCCGATGGAGGCGTACGATATGTCAAAATGCTCGCCTCTGAATTTCGAGTTTAGGGACATATCGTACGCCTCCATCGGACGTTTCTATCAAAAGTTAGACCATTTGAAAGACATATCGTAATCTTAAATCTTAATTTTGAGGCACTTAGAGGCATTTTTTGGAAAAAAAAATGACGGACCAACTCCCTTTTGGGAAGTTGCCGAGGGTAGTAGGAGTATTTATTTCAGTATCACATACCCTTGAGATATTTAATATGCATGTCACATAAATCCAGGGCTTTCTCTCTGAATTTCGAGCGTTTTGACATATCGTACGCCTCCATCGGACGTTCCTATCAAAAGTTATGACCGTTCGAAGTTTTTGACCTTTTTTTCTCATATTGCCACGTGTCCACCTAAACCCAGCGAATTAAGCCCTGCCTGCCACGTGTCCATCACCTAATTCGCTGGACTGACAAGTGAACTACGCCGTGTGGCAGTCCAGTAAAATTTTTTGGTCGCGTGACATTTAGGTAAATATTTGTTTTTTGTGTAGCAGTATGGAAGTTGTCTCTCTTGTATGTGGGTCACAAGGGTGGGTTGGGATAGAGGTTGTCTTCTGACGGTGGGAATGGAATGAGAATGAGTTCTAACAATTCATTGTTTCCTTCAAACAAGTCAAGATGTAGGTGGCAGTAGACTCTACCCTTGCAACGATGTCTCATTCCAGTGGAGCCTGTTACAGACATGCATGGAGAGGCTTGAGCCAATAGGATGTGAGACCTAAAGTAAAAGTTAAGAAAAACTTTTTTACTTAAAAAAAAATTATATGTAAAGTCTTTTAGTAACATGTGTACCTTTTTGTACTTTTAAAAAACTAATAAAAAATATTCATATACGTAAAATTCAACTTTTAATTGTTTTATCCTTAATTCAGCCTGCTTATGAAATATGCATAACTAACTTTAAAGTCTCTTAAGTTAATATTGACTGTAACAGAGTAACAGTAGGTATGTATTGTGTATACCATGAGTGATGCAGGATATCCCCTTGCAGAGTCTCGTCTATGTGTTGGTGAGTGTCAAGTGTGTGACCCAAGATGTGAAAACATTCTCCAATACATGATATTAAAAAAAATTGTAGAAAATGAGGTTATATTTTCAAATGCAAAAAAAATGCGATTTTAATTTTCAGTGATACATGTTTAAGTGAAGTAGAGTTTGAAACAATTTAATTAGTTAATACTTTGAATTCAAAAAATAAAGAAGTGTAAAAAATATTTAATCTCAATAAAAAATAAAATATTAAATTCTAGCAAAAATTGGAAAACAAATATCACACCTTTATAATAAAGATTTAAACCATAATGCTAAACATAAAGAAAAAAGTTTTCCATACAAATTTATTTATATTAATATAAACAAAAAATACAACATATGCTAATCTCTAAAAAAATATAATGAAAAATATGATTTGATCGTTTATGAAAAAATAAAGTAATCCATACTTTCTATATTTAATCCCGGTAAAGCGACTAAATCTGTAAAAGATTTACCCACCACTGATTAACAATAAAATCACCTTACTTTTTCACTTTTGCACACTTACTTAGTTTAGAGGAGACAAATTCATATCAAATAAGGAGCGAATGCTATGAGATATTATGAACTACTTGATCAAAGGACTAAAATATTAAAACCAGAGTATAAGTTGTTATCACGGGAAAGAGGTTGCATCTTCCTGGTATTCCATAAACCTAACAGCAATGTTCAAAAAGATTACGTAACACTTCCATAAATCCGTAATGTTAAACATTTTTTTTCAATTCTATTAATTGTTAATTTTTATTAATAAGAAAGATGAAATCTGCAACCTTTCCCACCTTCTCTTATATCTCCACTGTCTAATTATTGTAGTTCCAGTTTAGCCAATAACAAAATCTTACATATTACTACACTCATTATCTTAGTTGTGAAATTTGATCCGATTATTGATTCGATCAAGATATGGATCAGTGAATCAATGGTTCAATCAGTGGGCCAATAACTAACCTGATATATATTAAAAATTAAAAATTATATATGTATCTATTATATATAAGTATATAACTAACATTATTTGAGTAAGAAAAATCTATTCATATCCTAAATCCAAATTTTTTCTTAAAATTTTTTTCCAAAAAAGGAAAAGCAAAAAAGAGACTGAATCGAACCGATCCAACTAGAAATCCGGCCAGGATTGATTGAGTCAACTACATATCCGATTCGAAAACAAAATCGACCCGATTAGGTCACTAGGTTACGGTCCGACCGATCGACCGAGCAGGGCCGATTTTTATAACAATACTCACTACCACTTACATCTAGAGAGAAAAATGAATTAAACTAGAATATGTCACATCTTCAAAATCAAGAGCTTAAACTTATAATAATATTAAGGAATGAGTATTAGCTATTGATGGAAATATAATATTTATGTAAGATACGTCATTTACACTTGAAATGAAATAATATTGAATTTGAAGAGCATAGCTTCCCTTCATTATGGTAATTTTAAACAATGTAGTCCATGTACGGGAATATTACATTTTGCCAATAAATTAAAATCAGAAGAATGGCTAATTGGTTTGTAGGCCATAGGATTATGGTATTAGAAAGAGAAACTTTTCTTCAATTCATTTCAGTCCATTAGTTTATATCTTTTCTCTTGGACACCCGTGACTCCCATCTGTATCTCAATAATCGTATGAAGAGGAACCTGGAAATCACAAATCTCACGTTAGATATCTTCAGCATATTCATCATCATTCACCAAAGTGATGATTTCTCCAACTGACATGAAGAACCCCACAAAAATTTGTTAGCAAAACAATATAAGTAGGCAAAGAAAGGAAATCTCCGTTCGATTAATTAATGTAATGTAACTAGAAACAACTGTAGTTTGAGCTTCAGTAAATCCTCAATTTTGTCTTTGAAATTGTATGCACTCGTCATTTTAGTCCCTCGCCTCAACTTTACTAAAACTTTGATTTAATTCCTAATTGGAAAATATTATTTACGTTGCCCCTCTTCCAAAAATGAATAACATTTTTTAAGGTCCAGGACTAAAATGACCGACACATACAATATCATGAAGAGTCATAACACATAAACACTTACACAATGTATACACCTAACTGATGCTCTCTAGTTTTCTCTCTTCTTGTCATATCATAACACCTATCATATCTACACTCTTCTTTCTTTAATCTCTAACTCTCTCTAGGCATGTAGTAGCACACAAGTGTCCATGCATCATTTTCCTATCAGGAATGAAGTTAGGCTTTACTCATTGCTCTTTAAATATTGTCAATAACCACAAAGCATCAACTCCATGTTTAATATGCACCCATCTAGTAAGAACAAGAAGTTCAGCTAAATAATTCACAAATTACCTCTATATGCGGAATTTCGTTCAAAGGCCTGTCAGCAAAATAAGCATATAGGGCCCTCAAAACTGCCTGCAATGTTAAACGTATGGAAAAACCTCACGGATTAGAACAGTCAACCACATAAAGTCTTTACAAGCATGAATTTAGCTTAATGACTTGCATACAACCTGGTGAGATATCACAACAACAGGTGCCCGTTGGCGCTCAAGCTCTATAATTACAGGTTCTAATCTGTATTATTACTAAAACTTGAGTTAGTTATATCAAGCAAGTTGAAGCAAGGAACTAAATAATATCTTTAAGATAAAATATACCTTTGAATGACATCCAAGTATGACTCACCACGAGGATAACGATACCTAAGCTTGTCCTTCTTGCGCGATCTGCAATAAGACAAGAGGGGAGGGAAACAATAATTACTGAATTTAAACAGCATCTTCTAACCCCAAAACCAAAAGAAGTTTCACATTGTGCTTCTTTGTTATCTGCCATATTAGTTGCATTCAACTTGCAAATAAGAGAGAAATTACAAGTCTCAAACATACTCATACTCCTCTGGCATGTTTTTCTTGATTTCTGCATATGTCATACCATCACACACCCCTGCATTTATCTCATCAAGTGCACGCCATTGTATCTAACATATATAACATATAGATAGTAAGTCAAAACATATAAATTTGTCAACCTATTTCTCGTGAAATAAATAGCATGACTGTACACAACCATAAACTCAAGTATGACACTAACCTTGGGAAATCCAACAATTGGAGTGGCTGTCAGAATTGTTCGTTGCAGTGTACTAGTCCATATCTAGACAAGAAGTTACAACTATCACAAATCATCATTCGCTTCAATACTTGCTTATACATGCTGTTTAGCAGATTCACTATAAATGATATATAATCATTGACACTGGATCACAGTTCAACATAAATGTTATGTGCAGATTTAGCAGACAATGCCTAAGCCATAAGTGTAAAAGGATAATAGTTTTCAAGCGACAACTTTGTTTGAGAATTGAATTTCAAGGAAAAGGCAGAGATTGAATCTATACAATAGATAACGCTTACAGAAGCAGCCCGTTCTGATTTGAGACGCTTTCCAACAAACTTGGCAAGCTTCTTTGAATAAAGTTCTCCAGCCTCACTGTTATAACAAATTGCATACTGTTCTAGGTATTCAGCCAAATATTGAAAATGATTCTAATGCCAGATATCACATTAGAAAAGAGAGTAATGATGCAACAATTCAAGGATAGAGGAGTTGGAACTATTACACCATTTCAACCTTGCAACAAAGTCCTTGAATTTATTATCTAACTACCTTTGTCTTCCCTCAGAAACCAATTGTGCCATAATACTATAAATAGATGACAACAAGCCTTATTTCTACAACTGAAAGAGCAAGGGGGAGATTGAAGAAAAAGAAGACAGGGAAGCTTGAAGGTTCCAACAATAAAACCCCACTTTCCTGAGTAATTATTTGTTAATAAATCAAAATATTGAGCAGATTGTTCATTTGTTATCTGACCTTATTGCAGTATCCCCTCCAATTCTGCCTCTCACATTATCCTGACTTTCCCCATGTCGAGTAAGTAAAATTGGGCGTGGTGTAAGATGTGTATTTACCTGCAGCACATAAATATAGGTTCACAGAAATGTATGAAAATGAAATAGAATAAAGTTTCTGTTTATTCATAAGTTACTAGTGATACGAAGCCTATGCATAACTTTGTAGGTATTAGTTTTATACACTACATAATAATTTCAACTACCATTAATATAAAATCATTTTCCTTTTATAACCATGACTCCTCCAAGAAAAGCAAGTCCATTTAAATCAAATTTAGACTGGGCAGTGCAATGTCCCTAGTAACATTTTCCAGGGATGTAGTCATATGTATTTATGAGTGAATATAAAAAACTAGTTAATTAGCTTAGTTCCAGCATCCATGGGTTTTGTGTATTTCCTGTTCCACGGAATTAGCCTAAACATAAGTTGACTTGGACACTAGTAGAAACAGCATTAGCTACCTATTAATTCTTTTAAATCTGTCTAACATGAACATACAATACAATGGTTCAGCTCAACAATATTTTAACCTTAATCTGGTCAAGAAATCCTAACCCCACCCAATTAAATATAAATATTTCACTGTCCTGCACCATGACATCACCATTATTCCTAAAACACAAACTTAAGAAACATAATCTGTTTATAATTAATAGCTGTCTAGCCCACAGTCTACAAGAGCCACTTTGTTCTTTCAGATTGAGTAGAAAAGTAAATCAGGATTTGAGTTCAGATAATAGAACTTTTCATTGAGGGGTTATAACTTATAAGGGTAAGTATCATAAAAATGTTTTCTTCATGTTTATAAGATTAAGTCTGTTCCTTCATCTGTTCTATAAACTATGAAGTAAAACCCTGGCCACTAAGATTTGTAAAATTTGCTGCTTCCTTAAAGTTCTAGGCAAAGTGGCTTTCCACAAGGCCAATTACAAAAGCTCAATTATGCATTTCATCACATAACACCAACCCAATTATTTATATTATGTCATATGGGTTAGTTGTAAGGAACTTTGTACCTTCACAGGATAAAAGTTCAGAGTGATGGGTCATTTACATTAATTTTCTCAATATTGGGTCAGATAGTATAATAATCTTAATTATTTTGTTTGTTTGTTTGTGCTGTGTGCGTGTGCGTGTGTGTCAATCTTCGACTGTAATTTTGGTATTTAACTACATCCTTCAAAAATACTTACCAAGAAAAAGACAATTCGTCCAGGAAGGTAACCACTGATATTGTTCACCTAGACCAAAAGACAGAAGTTATTAACAATTAGCAATCATCAAAGTCACTTGAAACTAATGGGTAGAGCAAAATTCAAGGACACACACAAAGGTACTCTACATTCAATCGCGGCTAGTGTTCACAAAAATAAGAAGAGCCAATGAATTCTAAGGCAAGAAAAAAGTTCTGAAGTCAATGCTTAACCATTCTGTCAATGATCATAAGTTTATAACACTGACTATGACTCTTCCTAGCTTGTCTGTCTCCACTGTGCTAGTTCTGATGCTGCTGTTCACCATAACACTTTCATATGATAGCAATATTCCTTTCCAATACTATTTCTTCTCAGCACAAACACATCTTGAATTTTGTGCTTTCAGTCAACCATGGAATAAATAAGATAAAGGAAAGCAAGAGTACTATAATTATTTAGAGTTATACGTGAAACTAAACCATTTCAATTCCAAGATACCATCATTAAGTCATTGCTGCAACTATAATTTACATCTAGTTTCTATTAGAGTCTGGTAAAAATTACTAACCTGACCTAAGTCACTAACTTAACAGAGCTGGTTCCCGAACCAATTATGTCCAACACATCTTATGCTAATCTCATCAAATATTTCTTGTTTAATATTACTTTATTCCATCACCTTTCAACTATCAAATTACAGCTACTATATAGACAATAAACTATCAAATGCAATCTCTTACACTAGCCAACTAGATAATGAACTATGTAAAAGAATTATGTTCAATGAAATAAAACATTGAGCTTACTTGTATTTGTCCACCATGCCCACTGACCATATCAATCATTTTTATGTAAGATCCTTCATTAACTGTCTCATAAACCTGGTGCATGAAATCAACATTATTTAAGGAAAAAGCTCAGCTAGAACAATCATAAAAAGTACACGGTATAGACTTGCCTTCTCATAATTTTCTAGACGATTTTTAAAGTCTTGCAATCCAGCCTCAAAATCTGGCCTGCAAAAGAAAGTTAATTGCATATGTATCCACATAGCCAACGAGATAGCATAGGTTTTAAATGAAACATTACTCTTCTGCATAATCAGGACTTTGCTGAATTTTAAGGCGAATATTCCTTTCAATTATATTTCTATCATTGCATATTGTTTCCAGGAAGATTATCTACAACATAAACACAAAAAGTTGGATCAGAAGAGTTCAAAACTAAATTTATCATTGTCATATCATATACTTATTTCAGTTCCATCTTTGACTACCTTGCATCTTCCTTCAGCCAATTTCATCAGCATGTTTCTTCGTTCTTTGCTACTGTTTGTGGCATCAAATATCCCAACCTAAATCGAAATTAAAACTTATGCAAAATAACATGAAAGAACACATTAAAGTAACAAAAATATCCAACAAGAATGATCTTACCTGGCCACCTTCTTGCATCCAAGAGATCATATCTTCAAATGCCAGTGCTGCTACCTAATGGCACATGATACATTAAAACTATGTACACAGAGAAAGGGTCAACGTGGTGTCAACTTTATGAGAACCATCTATTATAAATCAAATATTAGAAGTAGCATTACATTAAAGTATAACACAGTCTAAACATGTTGGTGCCTAGCAATATGAATTTTTCTTTTGTTTCATTTATTCTAGATTAGCTGGGTGGTGTTACTTCATATTAATTCATGTAGTAATAAACAACTTATGGCCTAGCGTGCAACTATAGATTTTACTCGGCCAGTTGTCACAGACTCACAATTAAACTGTTCAAATTAAATAATTAAGAAAAAGGATCAAAATTACCTCATTGCGTGCCTCCACGCCTTCAGGATTGTCAGCTCGAAAGAAGTCAGCAGACTGCAATGAAGAATATTTTGTGATTAAGATTATCCAAGGAAACATGACAGTTAGAAAGGGAATCAGCTGTCACTGCCTCATGATGATCTCATGATGTCGCAATATTGAAACTTTACAACCCTTACTGACAAGAGATTATATTTGATCATTGATATCGATAGCTATAAAATTCATTCTAAGGGTTTTTGCCCAAATATCACAGCTTCTTTAACTGTTTAGACTTTAGAGGTCAATACTTTTCACCTTCCATCTTATGTATAAATTTCAATATGTAAATATTTAAGTTCAGCACAAGGAGCCTGTAACACTACACTAGGTCCACATTTCAAGCCCACTGGGTTTCATGTGAAAGGGTGTGTTGGAGTTATAAAAACTTTTGTTTGTCTCCCATAGCTTAATAACTAAGCTTTTAGGTCAAGTGACTCAAACTAGGTGAGAAGTAAGTCCTCGTGAATACCTGCTTACTCACTATTTCATGCCAATGTCTATTTTCTACCAATGAAAGGTCAGTCAGTCAGTCATTTTAAAAGAAATCAGATTGGAAAAAAATAGTGAACACATTACACCTGACCAGAAAGTCAGAAACTAAGGTAGCGTTTGACAAACGTGTTAGATGAGGTGGGACATAACACATGAATTTTATTCTCTGTTTTGTGAATTTAAAGTAATAGAACATGGAAGGGGGTTAAAACGTGCTACATTTTGGTTCCATTAAAAGGGACGCAACCGAGGAGAACTTAAGAATAGATCGTTCCTTCAATTTTGTCTACATGTCAAATAATCACAAGTCTTTGGCATCGGGATCATACTTTCAACCATTTCCCTGTGGTATGAAAAACCACAAAAGCACCCCATCTAAAATCAGTATGAAGCCCACAGAGCATCAACAACTGTGTGCCTTCTCTACAATATGAATCTCTTAAAATTTCAAACTAATATTCCTTTCAGACCAACTTTGTTAAAAGAGTAATGATGCAAAAACACCCATTTAGGCCCAAAATGTCACAGTCCTACACCATATTCCTTTGGTGGTGGGGCTGGGTCAACTATTCAATTGAATGATATTGACATTTCCCATTTCTTCTATAGAAACAAGTGGGCTATTTCTTTACAAATTGTGCTCATTTTCATATGTAGCAATTATGCCTAGATCTCAGGCTCACAAATACCATCAATATCTACCAGAGAAGCAGCAATGAAAGCGATAATAAATATAGATGTTGTGGGTGTGTCAAAGCAAAGCCCTGTCCAGGTTTATCTAACAATTGAGAATGGGTGTGTATGTACATATGAATGAGGCCTTACTCTTGTTCAAAAGACAGAATCACTGGCCATCAAACTTTTAGCAAATTATCTACTTACTACCTTCTTTTCAGTTTCTAAACTCCAAGTCTGTTGTGTCATATTCCAATGCGTTCATCCCTAGATGTTACTTATTTGAACTTTAGAATTTAGAATAGTAAATAGTTGAGTAAAATGTGTTTGGATCCAATTGCAAGGTATGTGACTTGAGTCTCACATTGGAACTGCCGGCATTGTAGTGTTCACCTGGGATTAGTGCATAGACATTAGAATCCAATTGTAATATATGCGACTTGAGTCCCTACATTAGAAGTAGGGGATTCTAGTGTGAGGTTTATAGGGTCGTGAGCTCTGCAACTACAATGGCTAGCTTTTGTAGTGCGGTTATCCTTAGGTTCTTATCAAAACGATAGATAAACATTGCCTTGGCATTATTTTCACCTGCTGTAACTTTCGCACCATCATGAACCACATTTATTCTCATGACAATCAGTATCATACATCAAAATACAGTACTACATGCAATGAGGGATATAAATAAAAGCAAAAATAAAGCACTAAATATATGAGACAAAAAATTTCATCAATCATGAGAACTTGTGCAATTAAATATATATTGTAGTTATGCAGATAATCTTTAAATGAGATGGCATAAATTATTTCACAGATTCGTATAATAAACTTTACCTGATTAGCTCCATGCTTAAGGCGACGATACTGTGACATCCAAAAATAAGTGGGTTAATCTTCATAGTTCATACTTGACATATTTCCAGTTTCGCACTAGGTTGAAGTATATTGATTAAACAGATGAATGATGTTAAGAATGTGAACAACCTTCCCAACATTGAAGTGTTTGGTATTATGACCTAACCAACGAAGATATCTTGTAAGTTTAGCTGCAGTGAAAGTTTTACCTCTAGCTGGCAGACCCACCTACATAAAAAAAATCAGTAAAAAATTAAAATAATTTACTTTTAAAAAACATATTTACTAACTTTGATGAACTACAAATGGAAATGACATTTTTGCCAGGAATTTCCAAATTCTAGCTTTCATTATATATTCTTAATTCCGAATCTCATCTAATTTATGACTACAATTCCACATTGAAGCAATAAAAAAAAGAGTGACTAAGAGAATTACTAAAACTATGAAAATTAATGAGTAACTAGTGCAGCGGCGGAGTAAGAAACAATTCAACACATTTTTCTAGAAGAATTTTGATATAAATCAACGAAATGTCATTCATATTACAGATTGCACCTAAATAACTACAAATCCAAAGGCTCTAAGTAGAATGCATAATAAAAAGAAAACTAGGGAAAATAACTTAGAAAAGGAAACTAAACAACATAGAAATATGAAACTAAACAAGATAGAAACTAATTATCTCATAACAAAATCGAATCTAATTATCAAGTTTTGCATCAATATCTAACTACTCATCATGCCAGAAAAATACCAGGATAATTGCCAAATGTCTATCTTCCTTGGGACCCAGCATCTGATCAGCAACAGCTGCAGCAGCGACAGCTCCAGCAGCAGCTGGCATTGAATTCTATCAATAAAAAGGCAAAGGAACAGACAATTATTTGTGGAAACCTCAAAACACAATAAGTTAGTTAACTAACAATAAATTTGAACAATAAACAAGAAATGGAAATCATGTATACAGACCTTGGTTTCATTATCCAAATTGAGATTAGAGAAAATATTTGAACTTGAAGATTTTACAAGTCTAGGAGATCCAACACCTCTATCAACAAAAAGTCCCCTCTGACTCTCTTGCTTTTGCAGAGGTGAAAATGTTCCAACTGACTTGGATTCAACCATTCCAGAACTTTGAAACATCTTAGATGGATCAGGCACAATAACCTCCATCTCCTGATTGGAACATCAGCATAACCTATTAGATTTAATGAATTATGTATTGTAGGATCAAGAGTCAATAGAATCTATAAGCCTACTTCCTTACGTATTTCCTCTTAATTGATTACTTATAATTTATAAAGATATAGTAACTTATCAGAGAGAGAGAAAGAGAGAGTCAAATTAACACTTGGTAGACTCAAGCATCTGCCTGCTAGTCACAGATATCAACAAACAGAAGACAATGCATATTCAGTCTTGAAAGAAACAGTCTTATGTAAATATAGTTATAGATCCATTACAAATATAAAACTACGTACCCCATTATCCCGAGGTTCCTTGCTATGCGAAGGTAAGGAGGAGGGCTATTGTACACAGCCTTACCCTTGCATATGCAAAGAGACTGTTTCCGGATTCGAACCCATGATCAACAAGTCACCAAGGCACAACTTTACCGCTGTGCCAGGGCTCGCCCCTTAGATCCATTACAAATACAGAAAAATAAAGATTCATGATAGAGCACCAAATTTGCACATTATAATATCAAGCATCTGTCTGATAATAAAATTTAAGGAGCATAGAAGGCATGTTCAATCGAATGAATTAAATTCTTATGTACATATACTTACAGATTTATTAGAAAAAGAAGAAAAAAAGTAAAGACTCATGGTGAAAAAAATGAACAGGTTGAAAAATAAGCACTTAGAATTTATTAAAGGGATTACAATATATCCTAGGACTGATTCAAGTTTTTAATTAGCCAATTATCCTCATAACAATAAGAGCTGTAAATAACTAAAAATGTAATCATAATTTTAAAATGAGATTTTGAAAGTAAAACCTTGATGGGATATGAACTGCTGCCAGACCCACAAATTAGTGACCTTGGATTCTCTGTCATGTTAGCGGCATATACATGTGCTGAATTTGCAGCAGTTGCGGGAGTTGGGACAACATAATGCTCAAGATCAAGTTCCAAACCCACAGAACAACCATTCTGAACCAAAAAGATAAAGTAAGCCTAAATTAGTTGGAATTAAAGAATTACATTACATTACATATAGAACAATCAAAACATAAACTTAACAGGACTATCAAACTGACCAATATTTTTGCACTTCAAGTTGAAATATATTGTCTAGAAAAAGGTGAGGTTTTAAGTACAAGACATCTGGCATGTACATACTATCTCAAGAGTTAGAACCAGATTAACACTTTGTTCTACAGATAACAAGGAAACAGAGGATTACAAAGTAAAATGAAGGTGGCCAAGAGGAGGGGTTTTATTTTGATCTTACCTCACCACCGGTCTGAGGTGCTGAATTTATGCTCACATCCGGAATCCATCTCACAGATGAAGGACGGAAATTATCCTGATAAGCCCTCCAACTAGCTGCAAGGTCAAAGGGAGAAACCCTGTCTGCTTTAACAAACACTTGATACTCAAGAACCTCGCCACTATCAAGCCTAAACAATGCAAGCCTTGCATCCTCTTGCAACGCTCCCCCCACAAGCAGGCGGCTAGGACCCTCCTCAACAAAACAAGGTGTATTGCTGTCCTTAGGCTTCAACAGGAACTTGAAATCCAAGGTTTCTGAAATCCATGCATTATTCAAAAAACTAAACACCCCTTCAATTTCACTAGTGAGACAATCATGCACGACACAATTTCCATAACCTAACTCCATTTATTTCACAAAAGCGCCAAGACACCTTAATACTAGACTCCCTGTTCATAGTAAAGGCAACAAAAACATTGCTAGGAGTCACATTTTCCTTCCTTTTTCTCCCCCATAACCTCTGAATCTCAAGACATTATCTACTGTTTATTGAGCATACTTTTGTTAAGTAAATGAGATAAGGAAAAAACAAGAGACAAGTTGTTAAAAAATACAACTTTCCAAAGGAAAAAAAAAACTTGAAACTCCAATGAAAGTCAAAGCAAACAAAGCAAGGAAGGAAAAGGCATTACCATGATTAGGTGGAACAACAAAGCTAAATTCTGAAATGCACACAAGTTCAAAAAACTATACACCCCTTCAATTGCACTTTTATATACGGATAGTCTTTCTATCTTTTGTTCCAAATATACTTTTGAAATTGAAAGCTCCCCATGCTAACAATCACACACAACACACTTTTCATCACCAAACTCCATTCCTTTCACAAAATTGCCAAGACACCTCAATACTAGACACCCTCCTCATGGTGAAGGCAACAAAGCCATTGCCAAGAGTCACACTTTCCTTCCTTTTTTCCACATAGCTTAAGACATTATCCATTATTTTGTCGAGTACACTTTTGTTAAGTTAATGAGATATTATAAAAAATAATGAGAAAATACACACTTTACTTTGTCATTCAATTAGAAATTGACATGTATGGTAAATTTGTTGATTTTGACAATAACCTATCATGATTTCTGATTGGTTAACGATTAAAACCTTACAATAACTACCTTGAAAGTCGACACCACTCCTACCATATTTTCTGATTGGTTGCTGAGTGTAAAACTTTTTTTGTTAGCAAACGTGCATAGAAATTAAGCTGCTTAAAAATTGCAATATTTGAATAGGAAAAAAAAAATTGGAAACACAAACCAAAAAAGTAAAAGGCATTACCGTGATTAGGTGGGACAACAAAGCTAAGTTCCCACATTGACACCGATTCCCGCTCCATGAAAAGCTAACACCAAAACCCAAAAAAGCAATGAGAAACAACGAAAAAGAAGACATACCCAGTAACACACGAACGAAAAGAAGAAAACGGTAGGTATCAAAATTACTGCTTTGGAAGGATCCCAAGAACCCACGAGAGGAACAGAGCCATAAACGTGAGGAACAAGGTCCCCTGTGAGCTTGTGATTCTCCATCTTGAGAGACACGTAGAGTTGGCCACCTGCATGGTCGAGCCTCTCACGCTCTTCCTTGCTCCCTTCCTCTGCGTCCTTCGATGCACCCGTACCCATCTCTCTCTGTGATGATGATGATGATGATGATTCTGCAAAGTGTGTGTGTGTGTGTGTGTGCGCGTGTGAAAATTGTTGTGGTGGTTGTTATTGTTGTTGTTGTTGTGTGTGTGTGTGTGTGTGTGTGTGTAGTGTGTGGATGTGGGTGGATAAATGGATAGGAAGAAGAGGGATGGGTATGTTTATGTGTTTGGTGTGGATAGAGAAAAAAAGAAGAAGAGGATTTTGGGAATTGGAAAGCGAGAATGCGAGAGAGACAAGAGAGTGTGAGGTTGTTGAGTGAAGGTGTTGCTCTGTCTTGTTGGTCCCTTTATACCTCTCTCTGTCTAAAGCTTTTTATATTTTTTGTGTACTTACATTTTGGCTCTGACTATGTCTATGTGTATCATCTTACACGTGTTGCTGAATCTGAAACTGAACTCAATTCCATGATTGTGTTCTCTGTTTATCATTCCTTTTTTATAAGTATCAAACTAAAACTAGTAAGTAATTAGTAACTGATTCTGATTCGAGGTATGAGGTTGATTATTTGATCATCTAAAACACATAGTATATAGCATATAATTACAATTTTTGTTTCTCTTACCTTTTTTTCGATGTATCTTAAAAAACATTTAAAATTAAAGAGAAATAAGTTGTTGTTTAATGAAATTTTAGGAAACAAGATGACACCCAATTTAAATAAAAAAAAATAACTTTTAGATTCAAAAAATCCTTACAAAAGTATTTATAGAATTTAATGAGTAACAGTATAAAATAATTCTATCTTGTCATATATTTCTTTCGTCTTTCTAGCTAGAAAACTCTTTTAATTAATTTACTTTTCTTAAAAAAGTAATTAGTTTAGTTAATCAAATTCAACATATCAATTATTTGTATCATCATTTCAAATTATTCTTTTTATTTTTATTTACTTAATTATTTTACATTAATGTTTAAAAAAAATTAGATAAGAGTACATAGGAAAAAAATAATTATCACATTTAAAAGATAGAAAAGGATCTTATAAAAATGAATAAACAAATTTTTAAAAAAGATCTTATAATTAAAGACGGATATTATAAAGACGGATGAAGTAATAATAAATAATTATTGATATAATTTTTAATACAATTATTATAAAAATTAATAGATTTATCATATATAGTCATTTATATTGATTCACGTTATAAAACAATTTTAAAATTTTTAATGAATTTTTTATTTTTTTAATGAAAACAATTTTATATTTAAATGCATAATTTTTTCCATATTTATATTTAGGTCGTTTCAAAGATATGTGTGAAAACTTTAACTAGGTCATGAGGATAAAGTTGATGACTTTTAATTTTTAAAAATTATTTCTCTTGTTGAATATGCTTTGTTGTGGGTCATTGACTTCTCTATTTTTTTGCTATAATAAATAATAATTTCTTGAATTTAACTATACACACGATATAAAATACTTTTATATTATCATCAAATCACAAATCATTATTATTATAACTTTTAAAGTAATTATCATAAAAATAAAATTAAAAAATTATCATACATAATGGATTATGATTAGATAATGATATAAATTTTTTTACCTCACTACTACAGACGGGGGAAACGACCAAGGGCGGACGTACATGTGAAATTGGGGGGGCAATGCCCCCCCTTAAATTTTGAAAGGAAATTACGAATATGTCCCTGATTTTAAATTTTTTAACACAAATATTTATTTATTTTTTCTGCATTAAAATATATTCTTTTTTTTTGTAGCAAAATGTTATAAATAGATATATTTTAGATAGATATATTTTAGATTTTAT
>PYAF01001376.1:179776-199622 GCA_007407185.1 Glycine tomentella | reverse complement strand
ATGCAATCATATAAGAATAATGAAATCATATATTGCAAAAATGAATTTACAAAAAGTAAAAATTGTATAATTATAAGTGAAATATTATCAAATTACAAAGTAACATAGAAGATATGCCTTTACTTTTTTTCCACCCATCCAAGTCCTTCAAAAGCAAATTATAGACGAATATATTTCTCTCCAATTGATTTCACTATCTAGCAAGCCGACTCCTACAGCCATGCAAAAAATAAGCATCACCTCAACAGGTGTAGCAGAAAATCAGACTTTTTTTTTCCAGATTAATGACAAAGAAGGTGAAAGGAATTGAAAATGGGGAAATACTCTACGTTGCTAGTACCTCTTCTTCACCTAATATATTGTACATGATAGCAGCTGGAGTTTTCAGTGATGGATCACCAAGTGGAAGACCAACAATAGCTGGCAAATGTTTCTCATATTGTGAGGTATAGCAAGATTCAATCGTGTGAGGTCTAGGCGCCACTTCATTTAATAAAATCTGTGAAGAAACAAAGGCATGGTCACGATCAAGGGATTAACAAACAAATTTACTTGTAAAAAGAACTTAAGACAACACTCAAGAAAAAAAAAACATTGAGGCATATATAGAGTTGATGAAGAAAAAAGTCAGAACCTGTCCATCCTTAGTCAAGAACAATTCAATTGCAAACACACCAGCACCTTCTAGAGAGTTAACAACATTGAAAGCAGCTTTAGTGGCAAGCTCATATAAATTATTGATGAGAATTTTATCCAAATTGAGTCAATGCCTATAAATACAACTAATATATTTTTAAAAAAACAATAAAATAATTTTTTTAAGGAAAACATTCAAATAAATCTAGTAACAACTTTTTGTCATTTTATTAAAATTTTATTATATTTTAAGCTTTTAATAAATTGTGTTCATGTAAAACAACTAAGTTTATGTAAAAAATGTTTTTGGTTTATAAAATCAAACTAAGTTAAATTTCATGTACCGTCAATTGTTATTATTATAATTATTTAGTATTATTAATTTTTTAAATATCCTTATCCCATCACTCTACTTCTATATTATAAATTAGAATAAGGGAGAAAGTGGAATTGACATCACATTAATTATTAGCTTTAATTTTTATCCATTGATAAGCTTTACACACACACGTTGCTCACTTCGAGATAAACAAGTAACAAAAGAGAGATTGATTCAAATTCAACACATTAAATAAACTTTCTTGGAAGTAGTCAATAATTTGTTATATATATATAAATTGAATGATTTATTCCAAACAGAGCAAAAAACGGTTAGGTATCCTCTTATAAAAAACTGTAAAGCATCTCATCTCATGCATACAAAATGTTTAATTATATATTATAGAGGCAAAGAAATTATATGAATAAGATTAGACGATAAGGTGGAAAAGTAAAGTTAGTTAAATTGCTAACAAAATTTCTAAACCGGTGTGTCTACAAGACTTAAATGTCTCGGTCTTGGTGTGGACAGAAGACTAGAGGTGCATGATGGGTGGGTATGGTCAACTTTATGTACTTCTCATTTCAATTAGCCTAAATAACCAACAATAATAAACCATAAACTCACTGAATCCTAAGGCCAAGGATCGAAGCTCTTTCAACTCCTCTAGGACCAAAGGAACTACACAATCTTCATCCAATGCCATATTCTTATTCTTTCTGAGTAGTTTCTCATACAATTATAAAAAATGTACTTGTTTGTCTCTTGCTGGCAATTATCAAACATGTACTTATAGAATTTGAATTTCACTATGGACAGAGAAAGTACACAAAATAGATACATGTGCTATGAAATTGAATTAAATTTCAAGCATACCTTTAGAGTGCAGCACAATATTGCATCTGAGTGATGCGACAAGGACTTGAGCAAAGATTCATTCCCCTCGTTGTTAGATTTAAGTAGCTCCACACCCAAGTAGCACCTACAAAACAAAAATAGTCAGACCATCGCCCTGTATTTAAAATATCAGCTTTAGCAACCTATCCATGGCATTGAAAAAGAGGAGGTACATACCAATTATAGTAACTTCTTTGAGTTCTCCGCTGGAACTTACAAATTACAAGTAAGAAGTAGTTTCACAAAATTGATCTGCCTATGCCTCCATACAACTCTATTTGCTACTTAAGAAACATTGGGTCCAATTTTTTTTAGCTTATGTTCCCTTTAAAGGTAAAAACTCTTCCAATCACAGATCTCATATAGCTGGAATTTTCAGCACATTCATTTGAAGCTCAGTTTCCACTGGAACCAATGTCTAGAGAGATGCAAGGTCAAGGGTGCAATTGGGGGTAGAAGTTTCCTGCAAAAAATTGCATAGCAATAATTAGAAGATTGTTGTTGTAAATAAATATAAACATTCTCATCCAAATTCAAGAGGAATGATGCGAAATCCAGAAGGTAAAAGGGGGGCATCATCAGCAAAGGAAGCATCAATTGGAGCAGATATAAGTTCAGCACAGGTGCCAACAACATTCTCACCTATTCCACTGCAAAGCTACCAAAACAACACAAATGAATTATAAAAAAAGAAAGTCACAAAGGTGTCCTAGAAACCATTAGAATGCTCTAAACAGAAAGTTCACCATTCTAACAGCAAGAGTACAACAAATAATGAAATAAACTAGCAAGCTATGCATTCAAGAGGCATGAGGATATAATATTTTTCCCCTCATCATACATCAAATAAAGAAGAAGTGACCACCGTCAATTCTGATCTGCATTCTAAGTTTCCAAGCATATTTTCGATCAGCAATATTTCATGATGACTAAACTTCTTAAATAAGGGATGGTGGTGCACCACCTACAAAAACATAGAATTAAATATGTGTGTATAAGTATAACCAACCAACCAATGCAGAATTAAGTATATTTTTTACCCCAATACTTCGATAACAAAATTCAACTATTTACTGATCAAGAATTAAGTACATTACCCAATTTACAATAACCAACAACCATGACCCTGTAGCTGACACAATTCCGTTGCACTCCTCTCGCACACATTTCATCAAACACGTTCTCTGCATACTCAACCAACCCCATTTCAGTCACAATCTAAATGATCAGAGTTTTGGTACTGGGAGCCAACCCCTGGTTGTGCATTTCGATGACCATTTCAATAGCTTCTTTGACCCTCCCAATTTCGGCGAAACTCTTCACCATGCACTGCATGACTTCGTGGGCCTTCTCGGATTTTTTTTTTGAAATGAGAGATGCTGCGCACACGATGTAGAGGTGCGTGAAGTGGTGGAATTTGGAGGAGGCAATGGCCCAGTTGAAGAAACTCAAAGCCACCATTGAACTGGTGTTGGAGGCGACAGAAGCGGCAGCGCGTCCACGTTGCGGCGGGTGATGAGAGAAGGGAAGGCTTCCTCGAACGGGACAACCTCGGACTCCAGGAAGTAGGTTGTGGCGGGTGAAACTGAAACGACATCATTTGGGAAGAAGGAGAAGGTGACATTTGGGAAGAAGGAGAAGGTGACTTGGACGCCGATGTTGTCATGGTAAGAGAGAACGACTGCGGAGTGCCATTTGTGAGCGAAGCGGACGGAGGCGGTGGCGGGGCATGTGGGGTGGGCTTAGGTGTAGGTGGGAAGGGTGAGAGAACTTCATGCGCCGTGGGAGACTGAGAGAGGATGCCAAAATGAAAGCATAAAATGGTTAGGGTTTTCAAAGACGGTACACCAATAAACCGTCTTTGAACACTTTTAAAAAAATTTAAACTTTTCAACAACCGCACATATTTTCATTGATTTGAAGACGATTTTTCCTGGACCGTCTTTGAAGCCTCACATTCTAAGTCGGTTATTATAAAACCGTCTTCGTACAATTCTTATTATTTACAAAACTGCCACCGCATCACATTCGAAGACGGTTTTCTGAGAACCGTCATAGAATAGGGCTCTTTTGTGATAGTGCCTTAAAAGTCTATAACTTTTTTTCTCTAATTTCTTAATGTTTTCTACTTGATTAATGTTTCTTTCAAGTATTCGTTAAAAAAAAGAATAATTTATTGTGAAAAAGAAGCATCTTATAGTAATAAATTACTTTTACGGTAAAAAATAATTACTTTTAATATGCTTCTGTGTTTTAGTTTAAGATTTAAACAATTTAATTACTATTACTTTTTCCATCAAAAAGAATTACTATTACTTTAGTATCTTTACAAATCATTTTAAAAAAAGAAGTATATTGACTTTTTGAAGAATATACTAATACTAATAATAAAAATATATCAATATTATTCTTCGAGTATATTAATATAGTATTATTGAGTGTCATGTACGCTTTTCAGTACGCTACTTTTTTTAAAATCAGCGAAACACATTTCATTAACATGGTACCAGTGGTACCCAAATAACAAAACACAGTACTAATCCAGCTTGTAGGAATGAGGTTAATCTGTATTGATATCACCTAACATAAAAATACTTATTAAACCCTAGCTAGCAAACTGGGCATGTGAAAACAAGCAGTATACATGTATATCAGAAATCTATATCCCCCCTCCTTTAGCACTAATATGCTGGCCTTACACCCCCTCCTAATTATTAATGCACCGCCTCACCCACCGTAAGACAATCAATCACTCCACGACATTGCTGAATCCAATTTTATAGCCCACAATCCAATAGCATCATAACATTCCGTTTAAGCACTGCGGAGACACGCTTGTGTGTTGCTACTCCACTGCACAAACGAGCGCATGAAATCTGGTACCAATGATCGTAACCAAGACCAAACAAAGAACTTAATATTCTGTACCATATCAGAAATTTCAACAGAATCTGTATCAAAAACAATGTTATGATTCTAGTTTTATATTATTTTCAGTGTAGTTTTCAATTATCTAATCATTTTTTTTTCAAATTATCAATTAGAAATATAAGTGTAGTAAAAATTGTTGTTGGTGGGAATTGAACCTTAGATCCCTTAATTATTAAAAATAGACATTACCATCTCCTCTGATTTTCAATATTGAACATATTTTACAGTAATTAATATTTGAGGCCTCTTATTTTTTGAGACATTGTGCGGTTGGGCCCTTGAATGGGCCCAGAACCGGCCCTGCCAATCATGATGTTAGTAGGAATTTTTATGATTGGTTTCGTCTTTTTAACTAGCTTGATTCGGAGTTCATTTTAGTTATAGTTTAGACTTTAGATTTTAAAAATTAGGTTGTTGGACAAAATTAGTTGAAAAGGAAGTTGGTAGTTGAAAGTTATTTAATTGAATTATAAGTGTTTGATAAAATTATTTGTTGAAATAATTGAAAATGTAAAATTATATAAGTGGACATAAAATTTTATCCTAAATAGAAGATATTAAAAAATAAATTTAATAAATGTTCAAAGACAAGAAGAGAATAAATATAAGTCATTTTAGCTAATTTTTAATTTTTTTTATTTGTTAAAAAAATTGTTTGATTGTTCAATAAACAAAAGTATCTTCCAACGTTTTTGTAAAGACAAATATCACAAGAAGTAGGTTGAATTGTGATTTTAGAATTTTTAAAATCTTTTTATTAACAACAAAGTTGTCGTCTGCAATGAAACTTTATAAAACAGGTAATACATTTTCACAAAACTTGTGTGTAGACGATGGAAATAGACTTTGTAATTAAGAATAAAATAGTTTTCAAAACAAAATCAAATTTAAATTTTAGGTCAGTTTAAGACAGAAGAGAGATAATCATATATAAAACACATAAAATTATATTGATTTATCTCTATCACTTACACTATACTTGTCTAGTTCATGGTTAACCACCAGCTTTCACTAACTTATCAAAGTTATAAATATTATGTCATGAAAACTCTGACTCAACAAATCAAGTTCTATCTTAAGTTTGTCACAACCCAGTATTCTTTGTTCTATCAAGTCACTGATAACTCTATTCAAATCAAACAAATTTGTTATCTATTTGCACAATGATTAACTCTTAATACATATGAATATACAATATCATCACTTAATTTTCTCTCTCAAGATGTTCAAAGTGTTTTGAGATCTTTTTCAAACTATATAAAAATTTACATAGTGCTTTTCACATAAAGAATTTGAATGATAGCACGTAGGTTCATGTTTCATTCCTTCATAGTTTTTGGTATTTATAAGGCTTTATCTTCAAGTGTTTGTTGTCTCTCAATGAGTAGATTTCTTCACTTAAGCTTGTGTCTGACGTATGTGGTTTTTGAAGCATTAAATGCATGTACTTCTTCTTGCAACAAAACCACTCTAATTGGCTTTCATGTTGAACACTTTAGTAGAAAAACCACTTCCCTTGAGTCAGAGCAGATTTGTTATAACAAAGAGTGTCTTTTGATGCTATTTGGAACTTTCAAAGTTTGAACTTCATTTATTCTTTATAGGATTTGACAAATCCTAAGAGAATGTCTCTCCAAAAAGATTATCAAACACAAATAAATGAAGTCTTAAATGTCATCTTTAAATGTTGTATCAAATCATGATTTGATTATGTTTTCATCGGATACTTCAGACATAGGATGTATACAACATTGTCTGTTATTGTATAAGATGCAACTTTTAACCTTTGTATTTATTTGTATCTAATAAAAAATTAGAAGTCTTAATTTGTTTAAGACACAAATGTCTTTTGACTTAATAGTTTTTTAATAGCTTCTAGCGTTTTTTAAAATACAAAGATTATGTTCAACAAAACTAGTTGAAAGCTGAAAAGTTAACTGGTAGCTCACAATTGATAGTTGAAAGCTAAAAAGCTAACTAGTTAAATTATAATTGTTTGGTAAAACTAGCTGTTGAAGTAGTTGAAAAGTGTAAAATGATATAAAAATTAATAATAAAAGCATGATTTATTTAAAAAGGGTAATCAGGAAATTATATAAATTTATTGACGAAAAAATAGAAGAAAATACAAAAATTTAGAAGCCAACCTTTTAAAAAATTGTTACTTCAAGTAGAGTTTCAAAAATACTAAAAACTACTAAAAAAAACTTGTTTATCGAACAATCAAACAAGTTTTTTTTAACTAGTAAAAAAGTTATAAACTAGTTGAAATATCTTGTCAAACATAGTTGAAGTAAAGTTTTTTAAACATTAACTTTTAGCTTTTTATATTTTATTCTTTTTTATCCTTAAAATATTTATTCAATTTTTTATTACCCTTTTTAAATATATCATTTATGTTAGTTTATATTTTTTAATTAATTTGACAATTAATGTTATCGAATACTTATGATTTAATAAGTTAGTTTAAAAGCTTTCAACTACCAACTTTCAACTTTCAGTTTCCAACTAGCTTTTTAACTAATTTTGATCAACATATGCTAAGAAAATGTATATATTTTGCCTTGTTCTAACTCAGTATAGTATATTCTTTTAAAATATATGTTTTCTTACTATCATATTTTTGTAACAGAATTATAATAAAATTTCTTGATGTAATAAATAATTGATCTTAGATAACATTATATTATACTTATGTTGATATTATTATTTTAAAATATATAACATAAGATATATTTTGATTTATTTTAAAAAATATATATCTTGATTTTAATTTTATGATTTATAAATGTATGTGTCAATATTTGGATATCGGCTACAGAATACTCGAGTTTAAAAAAAAAAAAAAAAAAAAAAAAAAAAAAAAAAAAAAAAAAAAAAAAAAAAAAAAAAAAAAAAAAAAAGAAACTCTAACGTGGGGTTTGGCTCTTCAGGTATAGTTGCATAATCAGGGAAGCATAAGCCTGCTAGTCAAATAGGCTATGCATTGAAAAAGTACATAAACATGGGAGCATATGCATGCTTGTCAATTCCACCAGCGAAGTGTGAAACATCACGCAGTTATGGGAAGAAGACAATATACGAAACACATTTGTGGTCCATTTTGGTAACAAGTTTGGTTTGGAGTAATGATCAATTTCCTATAACTTGGTACTAGCACTACCAATCTTCTTCAATTCTTGGAATGCTTGTATGGTCTCTGAATCAAAGCCACCTGCAAACTGAATGTTTTGGTGGTTCATGACATGAACAAATGTGAATTAATGTTCCTTTTGTGAATATCTGAGGTAGTGCAAATGTGTAATCTACCTACCTGGTGTACTCTGAATGCGAACCTAACTCCTTGTACCAAGAGGTTATCTTCTTTTGAGGCTTCATTAGATTCCAATTCCTTGGTTACCCTTTTCATGAATTCCCTTGCTAACTTCAATGAACTCAGCTTCATCTGCATGCAGCCAAATATACTAGGTTAATCAATTATTGTCATGTCATTAATTAAGAGTTAACTACCTTGGTCATGAATAACCAAAAATAAATTTCTTCTTACACATTAGTTAACTAACCAATATATCCTATTTCTTTAAGTGCTTACTTTGTTTAGAGCAAAACTTCTCTTACTTTCCAAGTGTACACGTCAGGTTGTTGTTTTTTTAAGAATAAAGGGTATTGTTCTCTAGGTAAAAGGGTATTAATTATCAATGTAAAGGGTTTTATATCATCACATAATAATTGTTGGTATGACTTTTAATAAATTTATGATAAATAATGAGTTGTGATCGGATGATAATGTAAAAGATGTTTATAGTGTTACTTTTTTTTGTCTAGACTGCACATATCTTCACTGGAGGCAATCCTATTCGAGTCGAGTAGGATCATAAAGACAACAAAGCTCTTCATCTAAGTATTTAACACGACTGTATATTCAGGACTCAAATTTGAGACCTTTGGTTAAGTTGGAACAATCCCATGCCGTTGACCTGATCCACATATTTGGTGATGTTTATAATTTACTCGGTTAGTGCATGTATTCAAGTTTTTTTTTTTACACAATTGCAAAAGTAACCCAAGTATCGCCTACCTGACCAATGAGGCCTGTGTCCAGCATCCACTCCCAAGGGATATGAAAACTCCTATATCTCTTACTTGCACTCTCCCTTGTCCTCTCTGCACTGTTCACACTTCTCTCCAACCTGCACATTGAAAGTGGATCGTGGAATGACTCTAAAGCACTGAACAAACACACTAAGCTACTGAACTTCTAGTTTTGTACATGCTCGCCTGTCCTGGAGTGCTTGCATCTTTTTCAAAGCCCGAGCCAATGGCTCCTTTGGATTGTTATCAAATGATGAGACTTCTGATTCAAGGCTCTTCAGATTTCGGTAGTTGCAAGAAGCTTCTCTGAGTGCATCTGTTTTTTGCTCTGGCCAATGTGGAAAATGCTTGAGCACTGAACGTTCATCCACCAGTGATGATAGCTCCCCATCTAACCATTTCACAAATGCTTCTACTTCTGAAATGTCTGCATATGTGGCTGACTCTACCTCTTTTATCAAGAAACTGATGAACTCCCCTTGTCTTTGAACATCTGATTTTATCTGCTCCATAAGTATAACATGAGACACTGATATGCCACATGACATGGATAAATATAAATAAGAAAAATTTTAAAATCATGGTACATGACAACTATTTTTTTTATCCATAAGTATCGAACACAAGATCAGAGGATTTACAACAACTCACACACTTTGTTCAACCAACTGAATTAGATCCACTTGACACATGACAAGACTATAATACCATGTATAAAACTAAAACAAATTTAACATAAAATACCAATCCTTTATCAGAAGAGAAAATTGATGTTTTAAAAATAGGCATAGATCTTTCTTAACATAAAATAATTTATAACTTATCTAATTATTGTGATATTCCCATCTCCATCTCAATTAATACCAAAGTTTAAAAAATAATGGTAAAATGAAGCTAAGAGTATCCAAATTTCAAAGTGTTCACATAAGTACATGTATGATGAGATATTATGACACAACTACTATTTAGTGTTTATGCTTCCTTGAGTATCAAGATAGCATTGTGTGATATATGTAAATATTTATCAAAACTTGGAAAACAAGCAGATAGCAACTAAACTTACAGCTGACAGAAAAGTTGATCGATTTTCAATTTCCTCAATCATGTTTCTGGTGAATGTAACTGCATGAGTTCCATTGGTACTTATTTTGTTATCATTGTTGGCATCCTTTCTCGTGAGAGAACGATACAGTTCTATTACTTCTGGCACACGACGCACTGATTTCAATCCAACTAGTGATTTTGGTGGTGTTGGAGGAGGTGGTGGTGCTGTTGTTGGCAATGCCAATGGCTGCACTTGCATTCCTTTCTCAGTTTTGTGTGAAGGAAGAAGAGGGTTGGAAGAGGGTGGAGGTGGTGGTACTTTTACGGATCTGTCCTTAACTTTAGGTGTTTCTTGCAAATCTGAATTTGTATGCACTTTCTCATTTGTTGGACTCTTTTCAAGCATTGTTACCTTAACTGCTGCTTTATGCTGAAGGGTATCTGAATTATTACCATCCATGGATTTCTGTATCTTCTTCCATAGCATGGATTTCCTCTCTATGTTATGTGCTTTGAGTGACATTATCTGTGACTTCAAACGCGCTACTTCTTGTCTTAGATCCTTGTTTTCTTTCTCTAGTGACACATTTCTTTCCATTTGGACTTCAAGATTTTTCTTGAGATGGGTTATCTCAGAATCATTCTCTAATGACATTTTCCCTCCTTCTTCCCTCCTTAGAAGGATGGTTATAGTGTGTGTTGTTATGCAGAAAAAAACAAAGCAAAAGCAAACTGAGAAAATATGAAAAGGCAGAAAAATAGAAGACTGGAATTTATAACAGCAAGTACACTAATTATAAGCATGTTACTGCTCCTTATAGAACTAAAGCATAACTGAAAAATAAAATAAAAATAAAAACACCACAAAGCAGTGCTCTTAAAAACAGAAACATATCAGAAAACCTCACAATAAGATCTCTTAGACTTGGCCTGCTTACCATTTATTCAGCAACTGAAAGCTAATGCATTTTTCAACATTGTGCTTATAGAATTGATATTTGTATGATTGTGTCGTTTTCTTTTCATATTTGGTTTTACTTTTGAAGTAAGGTTGGTATGTTTTTTTCTTTTTTATATTGAAATAAGGTTGGTATGTTTAGGAGTAGGGGTTAATATGAAAGAATGCCAATGGCCTTTTGGACATGCTGAGTAAATAAGTCTTAATAAGGATGCTTTGGACATTTCACAACTTCAATGCTATATGCTACGAAGATTCATTATGATGTCTTTGTATCAAATATTATCGTAGATGAGAGAGATTACTTGGGTTTTCTGGAAGTCACTAATATCTGATAACTGCCTTTAAAATGTTAAGTTAGGTACAACCTTAAATTCTTTTAGTAAAACTTACAAATTAATCTCTCTCTCTGTTACAATATTGTCATATGTTTAAGGGTTAGTGGAACATTCATGTACACTATAGAAATTTCTTTAGAGAGATCATTTGCCCTTAGACACTTTTATAACAAGGGGGCATGCTTGTTATGTTTCTTATCTGAGTCATACTCCTATCTTCCCTTTTTCAAGTGCAATTTGATTTGGAATTTCATGTATATTTATTTTTATACACGTGGTATGACTGTGATTGATGACTACTCAACTGATCATAAAGTCCTAACAACCCGCCCAACATGGCAAATATCTCTTGTCCAAGTGTAATATATGGAGTGGTAACATTGGAAATTGGAATCATTGGTCAAGCTCTCTTCATTGTGATGGTTTCCTTTCATCTTTTGTGAGTGTTGTAATTTGAATGGCATTTGGTTATTCTTTGCTTATCAAGCAATGAAGGAGGAAAGGACAAAGGAGGGTAGGAAAAAGGTACCATAGTGAGGTTTCTTGAAGTGAAAAAGTTTTCACAAGGAAAAGGAAGTAGTTGATTACTACAGCATACCAAATAAGATCCCTTTGATATCTACTATTATTTTATTTTTATCAATTCATTATGTTGTTCAATGTCCCTTGTGAACTCCTTTACCTCCTTTCTTCCTTCCTACTCCTACCATAGACTTCAAAGTTCAACCTCTATGCTACCAAAAGAGTGTGAAGTGATTGAAATTGGTAATTTTCTGCGACAGTTGAGTGAGGCTTAGCTTCTCTAATCATTTGGGTGAAGAACGAGAAACAGTCAGACAAAAAAAAGCGTTCAAGTCCTTCAATTCTTCAAATATTTGTTCAAAACTACAAATAAAAAGTTATCCCAATACCAAGCCAGATTCCTGTATTCACACATTATGAATTTCAAATATTTGTTCAAAACTACAAATAAAAAGTTATCCCAATACCAAGCCAGATTCCTGTATTCACACATTATGAATCAATACCATTGAATGAAAATCAAACGACGCAAATCTTGGATAGTTATTAAGTCTGACCTACTAAGATAAAATTAACAATCTGCTCTTCATCCAATAGTTACGAGTTACTCTTAACTGAATGCGTAAATCGGTAAATGTGCTAAATCCATGACTAAGACATTTGGGTCCATATCATTACATACTTGAAGTCATTAATTAGCTAGTTGAACTTAAGAGGCAGCGATTTATAAGTTTAACTCATTTTAACCTCATTAATTACTCGATAGATCAATATTAGGTGAATTTATTAAAATTTTAAAAAATCAACTTAAAATAAATATTTTTTTTATATATAAGTAATTTTTTAAGAAGCGGATAAAATTTGCTTCTTAAAATAAACAAAAAACTATTTTTTAACATAAATAATTTAAACTAACACACTAAAAGAATAAAAAATTATTTATTTTATTAAAATGAACACTTATTTTAACAAATAAATTTAATCAAACTGACTTAAGTCCTATAAATTGAATTAGCTCAATCAATTAGGCCTAAATTTACAACTTAAAAATCCATTTTCTATATACATTCTAATGCTATATCCAAAAACAAGTGATTGCCCCAACTCTTTGTTTTGATAAGTTAACCCCATGAAAAAGTTAGATCCTGCATATTAATAAAAAAAACAATTGTTTTATTTTTCTCCATTTCTCAACCATCAAAGATTATGATTTTTGTCTCATGTATATTGAAAATGTCTTTGTATATAACTTTTTGAAAAAGACAGTAATATATTCTTTTGAATGCATTTTCTTATTTATTGAAATTTATTGAAAATCACAAAATATTATAGATCTAATGTCATATTTAACAACTTATCGGTTGATTTTATAGTTTTTAATGAATTTTAATCAATAAATAAACGTGTGTTAGAAAAGATATGTTAAAGAATGTGTTTTTAACTTTTCTTTAACCTAAAAAAACACTTCTTTTTTTATGTTAAAGTTGGAGAGTAACGCTCAAATTCAATTGGTAGACTGAAAGTAAAACTAGAAACAATGGTGAGTTTGGTTGTTCCCCTTGTACCGAGAAAGAAAAAAGTGTAAAGCCAAGACAATACACAGGAAAAGAAATAATATGTCCTTTATTATGTGTGAGGGAAGTAGTGCCACTACTCACTAATGTGCTACACATCAGGGGAAGTTAGGAGATTTTTTTTAATCAAGTTTCTTCAACAGACAGCTATAAACATTTATTGTTGAAACAGTAAAGTTGGTAGCATATATACATCGATTGCTTGTTCAACTACTCAAATGGGTCTACAGTTTGAACATGCATGCTATTAAGTCCATTATGCATGCTTAGGCAAAAAAATTAAAATATTATAGTTTTAAAAAAAATTACAAAATCACTGTATTTTCAAAGTTATTTACGAATGTATGGCTGTTAATTACGTCGGGAGAGGATGTGTTCATTCACGTCATGCATGGGCGGAACAGGGTACCATTCACGTGGAATACAGACGTGTTCATTCACGTCAAAGCCAGGCGCCATCAGTGGACTATTCACGTGCAGGTAAGACGTGTTCAATCACGTCGTGGAGGGGCGCAATTCATGCTGCATTCACGTCCCACAGGGACGTATTTGGACTGCATTCACGTCCCACATGCACGTGACCAAGCTCCGTTGAATAGTGAAGAACAATGCATCAAGTCCACCACCAGTTATTAATCACGTCCGAAAAAGGAAGGAGTAGGAGCAGGAGTCAAGGAATTGAACAGGGAATTCAAAGCTAGGCACACAGCTAAGAAGGCTAAAAAGGAAGGAGTAGGAGCAGCAGAAGATGATTGAGGAGGAGTTATTAATCACGTGCAGCCATATTATTATCCAGTGAGGACAACTTCTCTGCCATTCCATAATAACACTCTTCCTTTCTATGGGTATGTCATGTGATGAATTCAAGCTGCTGTTTTTTGTTTACTCAATTATTAGACCAATAAAAGTAGCTTATATACTTCAATTTCTTATCTTTTTATTCAGGTACGCACCTACCTACATTGTGGAGGACGTAAACTACAATTACAATCAGGTAAGGTAGTTTTAATTTTGTTGAATTGGTCCATTAGTTCATCATTTCTTTGATTCTATCATCCTTTTAATATCAAATTATTAGTATTGAATATCATTAATTTTGTCAATAATTAATTTCTTTCAAAAAAATTTAATTTAACTGGATATTTTTAATAAAATTTTCTTTTTTTAACTATATTTTTTTTCATATATAAAATTTAAATTGAGACTTTATTTAAGTAAATCAATTTCAGTATCACTCAATCTAAATACTTGTTAATTTTGATTCAATCATTTGAGATTAAATTAAAAATAATATTTTTTATAGAAAGTAAAATTTTCTTAAATTAATAACAGACATGTATTATAAGTAAGATTAATTTTTAACTCAATAAATTAAATAATATTCATAATTTTTTATTAAAAGAATACTACTCAAGTTAAGTAAGATATGATTAAGGTAATTAAATGATAAAACTCTCTTGAAGATTCAATCGTAAGATCAATTAAATTGAAATAATCTTATCTCAATAAAGTTAATTCATGCATGTATTCAGTATAACTTTTTTATAATTCAAAATTAAATAAGAAAAATAATAAACATAACAAATAATTTAACGATATATATTTTTTAATAGAAAGTTTAAATAAGTTGAATACTAAAAATTTATAAATATGAAAATAAATTTTATGAGTGAAAAAGCACGTACAAAATATGCTTCTGCTGCTCCTACTCCTTCCTTTTTAGCCTTCTTAGCTGTGTGCCTAGCTTTGAATTCCCTGTTCAATTCCTTGACTCCTGCTCCTACTCCTTCCTTTTTCGGACGTGATTAATAACTGGTGGTGGACTTGATGCATTGTTCTTCACTATTCAACGGAGCTTGGTCACGTGCATGTGGGACGTGAATGCAGTCCAAATACGTCCCTGTGGGACGTGAATGCAGCATGAATTGCGCCCCTCCACGACGTGATTGAACACGTCTTACCTGCACGTGAATAGTCCACTGATGGCGCCTGGCTTTGACGTGAATGAACACGTCTGTATTCCACGTGAATGGTACCCTGTTCCGCCCATGCATGACGTGAATGAACACGCCCTCTCCCGACGTAATTAACAGCCATACATTTGTAAATAACTTTGAAAATGCAGTGTTTTTGTAATTTTTTTTTAAACTATAATATTTTAATTTTTTTGCCTGCATGCTTATCATTTAATTGTCCATCCTTCTCCTAGCTATAGCGATTATCGAAAGAAAAAGCTAGGGTTCATAGCATATATACACGTCTAAGTTCAATCAATATATGTAACATTTTGTCCAAAATTAAAACTGACATTGAAGACTAATCAATGGATGTGGAAAAAAAAGGGTTCAAGCCAGGATTATCATACTTGAACTAGTTATCGACTCGATCAGAGTACTAAGTTGTTGGATCAGAGGTCAATACAATAGTACCATTTGACCCGCATGACCTGATTTATACTAATAAAAATCTAAATGATTTTATAACATGTAACTTTGTACACTTAAGATTTAAAGTTTAATAAAATTTAACTTATTTAGAAACATAATTATGAATTTATTTAAAATTGTAAACATATGCGACATTTTTTTCTTCAGAATTTAGTATAAATAACCTTAAGTTAGAATTTAAAATATATATCATTGTTTTACAATGAATACATGATTTAATACACACAAATTAGACAAGGGAAAATAGAAAATGACAACAACTTTATCCACTCAAATTTTAATGTATTTATGCTTAGTAAAAAACAAATAAGCAAATATATAAACAACACAAGTGTAAGGCAGTGTTATGAAAACTGGTCCGGTCATTGACCCGGTCGAGGTAGTGGGTTAGTGATCCAACCGGTGAGTCAGTAATTGATTCGGTTTGACCTGATCTATATTAAAAAAATCAAAATTATATTATATATATATAACTAACATTATTTGATTAAGAAAAGTTCATCCATAATTTCATACTCAAAAATCTAAAATAACAATAAGCCAATTCGAAATGCAAAATAAATAAAATGAGTCTAAGCCCATTTCGAAATGCAAAATAAACTGCAAAAAGTAATAAACGAGGTACAAGAAGCAATATCTTGTCAGGCCCAATTAAAGAAAAACTAATCTCCCAATCTATATATATATATATATATATATATATATATATATATATATATATTGTTGAAATATAAACTTGATTTTAGTCTTAAAATGTTTATTATACTAGTAGTCCATATTTGTAGTCCAAGATCTAGAAAGATCTTATAAGTGGTAGTAGACAAAGTCTCTAGAATATTGTAGTAAAATATCTAAATTTAGAAAGATCCATAACTACAATATACATGTATAGAATTATCTAGACTATAAGTAAGTTGAATGGTTTTTAGAATCCTCCATGTACTAGTATAAATAGGGGTCATCCCCTACATTTGTAAGCAAGCAATTATCAATACAAGTTCTAAGTTATAAAAATTCTCTCCACTGTTCCATAAATTCTTCTCTCTTATATAAACATAATACATCTTCCATAACATATAAGCCTCCTATTTCCAACAAATTGGTATCAGAGCTTGGTTCGACAAGATGATGGCCAACAATGTCATCACGTTTCCTCGCCTCACAAAAGATAATTATGATCGATGGAGCATCCAAATGAAGACCTTCCTAGGTGGACAAGACCTATGGGACATTGTGGAGCAAGGTTATGAAGAACTTAAAGAAAAAGGTTCTCTCACCAAGAAGCATAGACAATTGAAGACTGATGATCAAAAGGCTCTTTCCATCATCCAACCAAGTGTAGATGATGGAGCTTTTGAGAAAATTGCAAGTGCAACCACCGCCATGAAAGCATGGGAGATCTTGGAGAATTCTCACAAAGGAGTTGATAAGGTGAAAAAGGTTCGACTACAAACTCTACGAGGTGAGTTCGAATCCTTAAATACGAAAGACTCCGAATCAATTTCCGATTATTTTACAAGAGTCTTGGCAATTGTCAATCAATTAAAAAGGAATGGTGAAACTCTAAGCGATGTAAGAGTCATTGAGAAAATTCTTAGATCATTAAATTCAAAATTTGACTATATAGTCGTAGCTATTGAAGAATCTAAAGATATAGAATCAATGACTATTGATGAACTCATGGGTTCACTACAAGCCTATGAGGAGAGGTTTAACAAGAAGAATAAGGAGCCTTTGGAGCAAGCTTTACAAGCAAAGCTCTCTTTCGAAGAAGAGAGTGGTGAAAAAAACTCATCAAACAAGTCAACGAGGCCGTGGTCAAGTACCTGGTCGAGGACGAAGGTGAGGATATATCAAACGGGGAGGCTATAAGTCTAACAAAAATGAAGAAAGTAGTCAAGATTTTCACTCAACAAGAGGTCGTGGGAGAGGCTACACAAGTAGAAGGCCAAGGTATGACAACTCTCAAACTAAATGTTATAATTGTCATAAATTTGGCCACTATGCTTCGGAATGCGAGAAGTCAAACAATTATGTCCAAGAAAGAGCAAATGTTGCGTAAGAAGATTCTGAATCGATGGAGAATACTTTGTTACTAGCATGCAAAGGTGGAGATAATGGAAGATCGAATTTGTGGTATCTCGACACCGGTGCAAGCAACCTCATGTGTAGAGACAAAAGCATGTTCGTGGAGTTAGACGAGGCGATAAGTGGTAGTATCACCTTTGGAGATTCCTCTAAAGTCCTGGTGAAAGGCAAAGGTAAGATCCTCATCCGCTTGAAAAATGGAAGGCATCAATTTATCTCCAGCGTGTATTATGTGACCAATATGAAGACCAATAACTGAGTGTTGGACAACTCTTAGAGAAAGGTTATGATATTCACATGATAAATCGTAGTCTTTCTATAAGAGACCAAAGAGGAGGTTTGATTGCTCAAGTGCTAATGTTAACGAATATGATGTTTTTGCTAAATATTCAACATGACATTCCAAGATGTTTAAAATCATGTTTCAAAGATAATTCTTGGCTTTGGCACATGAGATATGGGCACTTGAATTTTGGAGGCTTAAAGTTATTATCAAGTAAAGGAATGAAGGGTTTGCCTTCAATTAATCATCCGGATCAAATATGTGAGGGATGCCTTCTAGGAAAGCACTTCTGAAATAGTTTTCCACTAGAGGCTTCTAGTAGAGCGAAGAAACCTCTAGAACTTATTCACATGGACGTGTGTAGACCCATCCATCCACTATCTTTCGGTAAAAACAAATATTTTCTTCTATTCATTGACGATTTTAGCCGAAAGACATGGGTCTATTTCCTAAAAGAAAAAACATAAGTCTTTGGAATGTTCAAGAAGTTCAAAGCTTTTACGGAGAATCAAAGTGGCCTTACCATAAAGGCAATAAGATCGGATAGAGGAGGAGAATTCACATCAAATGAATTCAAGGAGTATTGTAAGACAAACGGACTTCGTCGTCCTCTAACGCTTCCGTATCCCCCACAACAAAATGGCGTGGCGGAGAGAAAGAACCGGACGATTCTAGACATGGTTAGAAGCATGTTGAAGAACAAAAGAATGCCTAAGGAGTTTTGGGCTGAAGCCATTGATTGTGCGGTTTATCTACTAAACCGCTCTCCCACAAGGAGTGTTTGAGACAAGACACCCATTGAAGTCTGGAATGGAAGAAAACCGGGCATCTCACATCTACGAGTATTTGGAAGCTTGGCGTATACACATGTGTCGGATCAAAAGAGGTCAAAACTCGATGACAAGAGCGAGAAACTAATTTTTGTAGAATATGACTCAAGCTCAAAGGGTTACAAGCTTTACAATCCTCAAACTCGCAAAGTTATCTCAAGTAGAGACGTGGTGTTCGATGAAGAAACAACTTGGGATTGGAATATAGAAGAGGAAAATTATAATTTTCTTCCTTATCCATATGGAGATATCTCAAGGAATGAAGAAAACTTGGAAACTCCAGAATCTTCTACACCACCATCATCACCGACACGTGGAGGACAAGAAACACCACTTTCAGAAGGAGAGTCAAGTAGAGTTCAACATCGTACAAAGAGCATTGATGAGCTATATGAGGTAACCCAACCTTTGGATAATCTAACACTGTATTGTCTCCTAACAGATAGTGAGCCTATAAGCTATGAAGATGTGGCGAAAAATGAGAAGTGGAGACACGCGATGGACGAAGAGATCCATGCAATAAAAAAGAATGATACATGGGAACTCGTTACTCTTCCAAAGGGTCATAAAGCTATTGGCGTGAAATGGGTGTACAAGGCCAAGAAGAACTCTAAAGGAGAAGTGGAAAGATACAAGGCCATATTAGTGGCTAAGGGATATAGTCAACGAGAGGGAATCGACTACGACAAAGTGTTTGCACCTGTTGCTCGTCTTGAAACTATAAGGTTGATGATCTCATTAGCCGCTCAAAACAATTGGAGGATTTATCAGATGGATGTCAAGTCTGCTTTCCTAAATGGCTATCTTGAAGAAGAGGTCTACATCGAGCAACCTTTGGGATACATTACGAAAGGACAAGAGCATAAAGTTCTGAGATTAAAGAAGGC
>PYAF01001376.1:156677-168568 GCA_007407185.1 Glycine tomentella | reverse complement strand
ATAATAAGTAGGTAATCAAACTATTGATATTTTAATATATTTTTGAAAAAATTATATGACGTTGATTTTAATCTATATGAATGAAGTAACAAATAATTTTAGATAATATCAAATTTGTTTATATGAACTATTTGAATGAAACTTTCAGTCCACAAATGTGGATTTTTTTTTAAAAAAAAATTATCAAATGAAAGTTATTAAATTATGTAATAATTAATAAAAATTACACCATATATATGTGTGTGTGATGTAACTAAACAATTCATTTATCCATCATGCATCCATAAGTAAATCTATAAAATTTATTCATTAAAAAAAAGGATTGGATGCAATTTATCTATTTTATTTTATGAATGGTTAGTGATATATTCATTATTTTTCAAAATCTATTAGACTACATTAAATATAAAAATCTATTAGAAAAAAGAAAACAAGAATATGGAGAAGTAAATAATTATTAGAAGTATATTATAAGGGCAAGTTTATTACATGTCTAATTAAAACCTGATATGAAATGAAAGGGACCAAAAATTGGTTGATATTATCATTGCCAATTACACTAGTAGATGATGCACTTGAGCTGCCCATTCTCATCATATTGTTGATCGACGAGCTATAGTGCTGCCGGTGCAATAATTCAATCCCACAATATTGTAATACATCAATATCAGTTCCTATTAAATTATAACAAATGATATTTATACAAAAGTGTGCAATTAAAAGAGAGAAAAGAGAAAGATGTTTAAATTTAAAATATAATAAATAATAGAATGATAGAGAGATAAACACAAAAAAATAATGATACAAAAATTATTACATCTATATTATATATCTTCAATTATTGCAGAATGATAATAGCCAAATATGTTTGATTTTTACACATTATTTAAGGTGATTATATGATAATTTTGATATATGGAGTCTTGTTTCAACATGGGGAATTTCAATCAGAGAGCACAATGATAGAGTGCTTTTAGTTAAATTTTTGTCTATCAGTCTTAGTTTATTTAATCTCATTTGGACTTTTATTTTTTCATTATAATTCAGTTTTTGGCTTAGGCAAGTAAGTGAACTTAATTGCTAATTGTAGCGTATTTTTGGATTTTTGTTCACTTAACGTATCTGACTTGTGCAGGGCTTATAGAGTGCTACCGATCTCCGAATGGAGCGTTCTAGGAGTCCCTAGAAAGATAACGAAAAGACCTATAAGTTTGCTAGAAATATCCCGAGGCCAATTCTGTCATTTTGAGCTTCAAAGTTAGCACCTCTGCACATGTAATTTTGGACTGTGAATTTGATTTTCATGGTTGTAAGTAGCAAATAATTAGATTGTTGGGTTTGTTTATGGCCCATTCTATTTTCAGAACTTAGTCACTATTTATATTAGTGACTTTAGTGAAACTTGGACAGCACTCTTTACATTTCAATAAACAAGTTTTATATTTCTCTCCTTTAGTTTTTAGAATCAAACCCTTGTTCTTCATTTTCTCTCAACTGTTCTTGCTTGTTCTTCATTGTTCTTCATTTTCGTTTTTCTGTTCTTCCATTCTCATGCAATAATTCCATGGGGTTTTCACTGATAATGATCATGGAAGGCTAAATCCTCAATCAATCCAAGGATCCAACGCAAGCACAAAGAGAATTTGAGTTCTGGTTTAGTATTTCGAATTCTATGTGAATGTTCATCTTCTTCTTCAATTACTATTCTGTTTTCATGATTATGAATGCGTTTAGGATTGAAAATGGATTAGCTTATGAATTCATGTCCTAATTTCGAATATTAATCACAGATTAATTGAATGATATTTTAGTTAGGATTGTGGTTTCAATCAATTTAGGGGTTAAGTTGATTGAGTTGCTTGTAATGAGATTGAATGAAATTTCATAATAGGATAAATTTCTGAGAACAATGATGATTCGAATTGCTTGGTGAGGTGAATTGGATTGATGCTTTAATTCTGTTTTACATTACTTCTTTTGAATTCTGTTAGTTTCTGTGTTGCTCTTTAATTTTAGTTTACGTTTTTGCAAGTTTTACTTACGCATACAAGCTGTTTGATAAAATTCTTCCCTCACTGTTATTCGCAAATTGAAGCTAGAACCATATTGGTTGTGTCTCTGAGTCGACCTAGGTTAATCCTGTGCTACAAAATTAACGTAGTTAAATTGTTTTGGTGCGTAACGACAACGTAATATCAAAACTGGCGTCGTTGCCGGGGATCGCGGTTCATTGTGTGCTAGCTTAATTTGCTGTAAATATTCATAGTAGTAGTTATATATATATATATATGTATAAAAAAATATTTGCATACATTCACTGCATATTGACATTCTGTTGCACAATTGCATTTTGTCACATATTTGCATTGTTGCTGCTGTGCATTCTAAAGTATAGATGATGTAGTTAATGTGTGCTGTCAAAAAACAGAGAAAAAACAGAGCAAAAAAACAGAGCAGTACTAGGGAGAAAGTAATGTAGTGTAGTTGTTTTTGTAGTGTTATTTTACTGTCCCAAAATTTTTCCAGCTTGTGTAGTTTGAGTTGCGATTTGTTTCCCAAGGTTTATCCCCCATTTTAAACAAAAGCAACCCCTTTAAGGGGCTGGGTGTGGGTTCAAATTGGCAAATTCAAACTCTAAGTATGAGTTTTGGACCAGGTTTTACAATTGTCGTAGGGGCATTTTGGTAATTTCAGAGCAAACTATCTCAGAATTGGCTGAAATTTTACTAGAAGGTGCAGAAAATTCATATATCAAGTTGAACCTATTATCAAATAACACGTTCAGCAGGGGTCCAAATCGCCAAATTCCATCGTTTAGGCCATTTTTTAGGCGATTTTCAAATTTCATGATTTTTAAAAATCACCAAAAAAAATCACAAAAATCAATCATGATTTTTAGACATTCACTGTTATTTTTTTAGATTTTTTAAAAAATTTTTAGGGCAGTTTTCCAATTTCTATTTCATTTCAGCATATATAGTTGATAGTGTCCTGGTAACATAACTGTTTGATATTTCTGTGTTGTCTGTGTTTATTGTTCCTTATGAGCTGAACTGTGTATGACTAGGTCTACATCAAGTGAACTATATTCATTTGATCTTGAGATAGATAGGACATTTCACAGATTAAACAGACATAACCTTAGGTTAGATGACTTTGATAGTGTAGTTTTAGACAGTAGTGTAGTATCTTCTAACTTCGATTCTGATTCTGCTTCTACTCCTTCTACTTCTACTTCTACACATCTTGATGTCATGGCTGAAAACAACCTAACTCTTAAGGAGTTAGCTACACCAGATGTTGTTTACCAACCTTGGTGTATTCAATACCCTGAGACTAAGGTCAGTTATGAGCTGAAATCTGGCCTGGTCCATTTGCTCCCTAAGTTTCATGGACTTGCTGGGGAGGATCCACATAAACACCTTAAGGAGTTTCATGTGGTGTGTTCCACTATGCGACCCCATGACGTTCATGAGGATTATGTCAAGATGAAGACATTCCCTTTCTCTCTGGATGGTGTTGCTAAGGACTGGTTGTACCTTCAACCAGATCCTATCACCACTTGGACTGACATGAAGAGAAGATTTTTGGAGAAATTTTTCCCTGCCTCTAGATCAACATCCATCTGGAAGGAAATTTGTGGCATAAGACAGTTTCCTGGAGAGTCTTTGTATGAGTATTGGGAGAGATTCAACAAGCTGTGTGCTACCTGTCCTCACCATCAAATCAGTGAGCAATTACTGATTCAATACTTTTATGAAGGATTGATGTTGATGGATAGGAGTATGATAGATGCAGCTAGTGGAGGCGCTCTGATGGACAAGACCCCTCTTGCTGCAAGGCAGTTGATTTCTAACATGCCAGCCAACTATCAACAATTTGGTGCTAGAGTTACAACATTTAAGGTGATAGCTGCAAATGAAGCTTCTGTCTCTATGGTTGCTGATAACCAGAGATTGGAGAACAAATTGACTGAGTTGACATCCCTTGTGAGGCAGCTTGCTATTGGGCAACAACAGAATGTGATGGCAGCCAATCAACGAAGGCTCTGTGGTATCTGTTGTGCCCCTGATCATCCCACAGATGCATGCCCCACTCTCCAAGAGACAGAACAACCTGCTGAAGTTCATGCAACCTGGCCAGTCATTCAGACCTCAACAGCAGTATAATCCTTACTCCAACATTTATAATCCTGGTTGGAGAGATTATCCAAATTTGAGATATGGTCCTGGTCCACAACAACAGCAGCCCTTTAGACCTTCGCAGCAACCCTTCCAGCCTGCCACTACTAAATACCAACCTCCTCCTTTTAGACAACAGCCACAGTTCCAGCAACCTGCACCTGCACCTACACCTACACAACCTGTGTAGGCTAGTTCTGGACCTTCCTTGGAGGATTTAATGAAGCACATGGCAACCAGCAATCTCCAGTTTCAACAAAATGTCAGTGCCACCATCCAGGACCTGCAGACTCAGATTGGACAGTTAGCTATAACTGTAAACCAGATGCAGTAGCAGGGTTCTGGTAACCTTCCAGCACAACCAGTTGTTAATCCTAAACATGTGAGTGCTATTACCTTGAGGAGTGGCGCAGAACCTCCAGATGCTAGTGCTAAAATTGATGCCGGTGCTAGAAAAAATGTTGATAATGGTGCCAAAACATATTCTGCACCAAAACAGATTCCCTTACCTTTTCCTTTTAGAGCCATTCCTGCAAAGAAAGTGGTGGACCTTGATTCTGATCTGCTTGAGACTTTCAGGAGGGTGGAAGTCAACATCCCCCTCTTGGATGCCATCAAATAGATTCCAAAATATGCAAAATTCTTGAAAGATTTGTGCACCCACAAGAGGAAGCTTAAGGGAAATGAGCAAGTGAAGATGGACAGAAATGTTTCTGCACTGATACAGGGCAAAACTGTTGATGCCATCCCACTATCCACCTTGCCACAGAAGTGCAAGGATCCTGGCACTTTCACTGTCTCATGCACCATTGGAAATATTACTTTTGCAGATGCCTTGTGTGATCTTGGAGCCTCCATTAATGTCATGCCCACATCATTTTACAAAGCACTACACCTTTGTGAGATGAAACCCACTGGTGTTGTCATCCACTTAGCCAATAGGAGTGTTGCACTTCCAGTTGGACTTATTGAAGATGTGCTGGTGCGAGTTAATAATCTAATCTTCCTAGCAGATTTTTACATTTTGGATATGGAGAATGAGTCTTCCAACCATAGTTCCACATTGATCCTAGGGAGACCATTCTTGATGACAGCCAGGACCAAAATTGATGTGCATGCAGGAACTCTTTCTATGGAGTTTGGTGATGACATTGTTCAATTTAACATTTTTGAGGCTACGAGACATCCTGTAGAGGAGCATTCTGTTTTTCTTCTTGATATCATTGATGTTGCAATAGATAGTGTAGATATTTCTGACTTACTTTCTGATTTGATTAGGACAAAATTGATGTGATTACCTTTTTGCCTTACCCCGCTTCTGTGCGGGAAGTACGTTCCTTCCTTGGACATGCAGGTTTTTATAGGAGATTCGTTCAGGATTTCAGTAAAATTGCATTGCCATTGTCCAAGATTCTCCAAAAGGATGTAGACTTTACATTTGACTAACCTTGCAAAGAGGCTTTTGAGGGATTGAGGAAAAAGCTGACTACCTCTCCCATCATGCAGCTGCCAATTTGGGAGCTTCCCTTTGAGCTTATGTGTGATGCCTCTAATTATGCACTTAGGGATGTGTTGTCACAAAGACTTTGTAATACCTGTTGAAGAAGTGGTGCAGATTTAGATCTTACTTGCTTTTCTCCCATATCACTATCTTTACTGACCATGCAACTTTGAAATACCTGTTGAAGAAGCCTGATGCTAAACCTAGATTGATTAGGTGGATGCCTCTTCTTCAGGAATTTGACATTGAGATTAAGGACAGAAGTGGTGCAGAAAACTTGGTTGCTGATCACTTGAGCAGGATTGAGGGACCTCTTGAGTCCTTTCCCATTCGTGATAATTTTCCTGATGAGCATTTGATGCATTTTCATTCATCCCATGTCACACCTTGGTTTGCTGACATTGTTAATTTCCTTGTTGCATCTGTTGTTCCACCTCATGCATCTAGGTCCTAAATAGCTAAATTTAAGAGTGATGTTAAATATTATGTGTGGGATGATCCTTATTTGTGGAGGTTTGGTAGTGACCAAGTGATCCGAAGGTGTATGCCTGATCATGAAATTCAGTCTATTCTTCAGTTTTGTCATGACACACCTACCAGAGGTCATTTTGGTCCTCAGAGGACCACTAGGAAAGTGTTAGACTGTGGGATTTTTTTGTGAGATGAAATGCCTCAGCAACCCATTATTTTTTGTGAGATTTTTGATGTCTGGGGTATTGATTTTATGGGACTATTTCCTGTTTCTCATGGCTTTTCATATATTTTGCTTGCTATTGATTATGTTTCTAGATGGGTTGAGGCTAAGGCCACTATAACTAATGATTCTAAAGTTGTTGTGGATTTTGTGAGATCCAACATTTTTTGCATGTTTTGCTTCAGAAGTATGGGGTTGTGCATAGAGTTGCTACAGCTTATCATCCCCAAGCTAATGGGCAAGCAGAGGTTTTAAACAGAGAGATCAAGCAAGTGTTACAGAAGTTGGTACAACCAAACAGGAAAGATTGGAGCAAGCTTCTTGAGGATGCTTTATGGGCTCATAGGACCGCTTATTGCACACCTTTGGGGATGTCTCCCTATGGGGTGGTTTTCGGTAAGGCATGCCACCTTCCAGTGGAGATTGAGCACCGTGCTTATTGGGCGGTAAAGAGTTGCAACATGGCATTTGATGAAGCGGGTATGCAAAGGAAGCTTCAGTTGCAAGAGCTTGAGGAGATTCGTTTAGAAGCCTATGAGAACTCCAAGATTTACAAGGAGAAAGTGAAGAAATTCCATGACTCTAGGATTCTTAGAAAGGAGTTCCATAGTGGCCAAAAAGTGTTATTGTTTAATTCTCGCCTTAAGTTTATTTCCGGTAAACTTCGATCTAGATGGGATGGACCTTTTGTTATTACTAATGTTTTTCCCCATAGTGCAGTTGAGATTAAAAATGAAGCTACCGGCAAAGTCTTCAAGGTCAATGGTCACCAACTCAAAGCATTTCATGAGAGCCCTCAAGTGGAGGAGGAGCTTGTGGAGGACATCTCTTTGGTCCTACCAATTTTGCGTGAATGACAATTTGGGGAGTTTCCTTTTCCCTTCTTTTATTTGTTGTCTCCTTGTTGCATTTATTTGCATGCTTACATTGAGGACAATGTGCATTTCAAGTGGGGGGGGTGAAGGATCCTAAAATTTTTTTGAAACTTGGTTATTTTGTTTTATGTTTTCTGTCTAGTTATGTTTTGTTGCTGTCTGTTTGTCAGTGTCTATTATTTTCTGTTTTCTGTTTGTCTGTTTCAGTTTTTGAGTCTGTATGTTTTTTTGTTGTCTATTTCTTCTGTTTCTGTTTTGTTGCTGTTTTTATTGAATTTAGGCACTTTTTCATGTTTTTCATAGAATTTCCAAATTGTATAAATTGTGAGAAATGTTAAAAAGTTGGTTGGATTGAGAGGTTTCATACTTGATGTGAATCATTGTTGCAATTGTTGAAGTGATAAGTAGGCTTGAGAAATAGAGTTTAAGATGAACCATGTGTGGTAGAATTATGCCTTGTGAGTTTTTGAGCCTTTGTGGATATGTTCTTTCATGTGTGATTTCACCATTGTGCTAAATTACTCTATGTTTTGCCTTGCCTCTTTTGACATTCCTTGTTGCACATGCTTTGATTGAGATGATTTAGGCCTTCTTACTTTTAGCCACTAGCCAAATAAACCTATCCTTGTGTTGATATCCATTGTCACCCTCTTTGAGCCTTTAGCCTTTTCTTTCTTGTTTAGCTCATTAAAAAACAAAAAAAAAATGATGGAAAACCATGTTATCCTAGCTTTAGGGAGAAAATGGGCTTTGGAATTGTTTTGGGAGTGGGTTTCAAACAAGTGTAGGATTTTTGTATTTTGTTTTGTTTCGAACGAAAAGAGAAGAAAAAGAAAAGAAAGAGTTCAAATAGCAAAAGTTCATAGAAAAAAGAAAAAAATTGTGTATAAGCAAAGAAAAAGAAATTATATATATATATATGCAATAAAAGTTGTTATAATTCATTTTCATCCTTGTAAATTCTTTTAAATTTCATCTTATTGCTTCTACCCTTCTTTTATCTTGTTGGCTTGCTCCCCATTGCCCCTCTTTTCTTTTAAGTTTTAGCCTAAATATCCTTTTCTTATCCACCTTTTCCTAAGCCATTCATTACAAGCTAATAAAATCCTTTTGATCTTTTGATGCATGTGTATTTCAAGTTGAATGAATGAGAGGTTTGTCAATGCTTGGATGTGCTAGTTGCATGTGGTGTTTGAGTGTAAATACAAGTCATACACATCATGTGAGGTTGAGTGCCACCCTTTGACAGAATTCTATCACCTTGGTGCATTCTTAATTCTAAACTTGACTACTTTTTTACTTTGCACTTGATCATGTTTTCATAAATTGTTTGTTACCTCAATATTATTCTTCTATCTTTCCATATCTCTCACTTTTGTGCATTTTTATGATCCATTGAAAAATATGTGTGCCTTGTTCATACCATTTCTTTAAATTTTTGGTTTACTTTAGATTGAATTTTTCTCTTAGTCTTTCTTTTAGTTTTTCCCAGGAGTGCAAATGTTCAAGTGTGGGGTATTTTGATAGAGTGCTTTTAGTTAAATTTTTATCTATCATTATTAGCTTATTTGACCTCTTTTGGACTTTTATTTTTCCATTCTAATTCAGTTTTGGGCCTAGGCAAGTAAGTGGGCTTAATTGCTAATTGTAGCGTATTTTCGGATTTTTGTTCACTTAACGTATCTGACTTGTGCAGGGCCTATAAAGTGCTATCAATCTTCGAATGGAGCGTTCTAGGAGTCCCTGGAAAGATAACGAAAAGACCTACAAGTTTGCTAGAAATAGCTCGAGGCCAATTCTGTCATTTTAAGGGTCATTTTGAACTTCGAAGTTAGCACCTCTGCACTTGTAATTTTGGACTGTGAATTTGATTTTCATGGTTGTAAATAGCAAATAATTAGATTGTTGGGTTTGTTTATGGCCCATTCTATTTTCAGAACTTAGTCACTATTTATATTAGTGACTTTAGTGAAACTTGGACAACACTCTTTACATTTCAATAAACAAGTCTTATATTTCTCTCCTTTAGTTTTTAGAATCAAACCCTTGTCCTTCATTTTCTCTCAACTGTTCTTGCTTGTTCTTCATTGTTCTTCATTTTCGTTTTTCTGCTCTTCCATTCTCATGCAATAATTCCATGGGGTTTTCACTGATAATGATCATGGAAGGCTAAATCCTCAATCAATCCAAGGATCCAACGCAAGCACAAGGAAAATTTGAGTTCTGGTTTAGTATTTCGAATTCTATGTGAATGTTCATCTTCTTCTTCAATTGCTATTCTGTTTTCATGATTATGAATGCGTTTAGGATTGAAAACCGATTAGGTTATGGATTCATGTCCTAATTTCGAATATTAATCACAGATTAATTGAATGATATTTTAGTTAGGGTTGTGGTTTCAATCAATTTAGGGGTTAAGTCGATTGAGTTGCTTGTAATGAGATTGAATGAACTTTCATAATAGGATAAATTTCTGAGAACAATGATGATTCGAATTGCTTGGTGAGGTGAATTGGATTGATGCTTTAATTCTGTTTTACATTACTTCTTTTGAATTCTGTTAGTTTCTGTGTTGTTCTTTAATTTTAATTTACATTTTTGCAAGTTTTACTTACGCACACAAGTTGTTTGATAAAATTCCCCCTCACTGTTATTCGTAAATTGAAGCTAGAACCATATTGATTGTGTCTCTGAGTTGACCTAGGTTAATCCTGTGCTACAGAATTAACGTAGTTAAATTGTTTTGGTGCGTGTCGACAACGTAATATCACACAATTGAATCTAATGAAGGTTCTCGCTTAAGCCCACAACGTACATGAAGCATAAGTGAGGATAACCATGCCAGGAGACATCGAAGATCTCACTTAAGCGAGCCAATTCGGGCGCTTAAGCGAGGAAAGACAATGGACAATCATAATTTCAAGAAGAAACCTCGCTTAAGCGAGGGAGCTGCGTCAGACCCAAGTCCACTGCAATTTATAAAAATCTAGTGCATGAATGAAGAAAGATCGTGGTATGAATTGGAGCAGTTGTTATGTGAGAGAGAGTAGATCATTCTTAGGCTTTTAGCTAGTTACTCATTACACTTTTGCATGAATTCTTTTGAGGATTGTAATTAAGTTATGAACAGCTCATATCATCATCTGTCAAGGTTAAAATGACTAATTTGATGTAATTCTCCATTTTAAATACAATTGTTTATGCATTTATTATTCTTCTTCAATTCTTAATGCATATTCTAGATTGATCACCTATTGCTTGAACATAGGAACCATAGTTTAGTTGACAAGCACTCTTTTGGTTCTTGAACTGAGAAGAGTACCTATTTGAGATTGTCATTAGACATAGGCCAATACCAATTAGGCTCTGTTAATTCTTAATAGCTAATGTTGATTATTTAGATTAATTTTCCAAGACATTGGGAATTAATCTAAATAATTTAGGCTATTTCACATAAGACATTAGGGTTAACATATGGTAAATAGTCATTTTCATCCCTGAAAGTGTGTGGCACTGACAAATCTGTCTTTGAAAGATAAAAAAACAAATTTTGGTCCCCGAAAGTGTAAAGAGTGAGACAAATTCGTCCCACCAATATCTTTTGTCCGTTAACGTTAGGGAATTTGCCTACATAACATGCAAGGACGGAAGTGTCATGAAATTGATGCTCATGTGGACATAAGGATTAAAGTTACTGACAAATAAGTCATTAATTTAATAAATTATTGATATTTTCGTCCTTCAATTATACAAATTACTGACAAATATATCCACGAAATATATAAATCTAATTAGTTGACATCAATAACAAGATACATGCACCAACAACACATTATACTTAGAAGTTTCTGATTTTGTTATTGCAAATATTTATTATAATATAGTATAATTATAATTATATTTATAATGTCAACTTACCACAAAGGAATCAAGACTCAAGAGGAGGCAAGTAAAGGGTAGGTTCCCAAATAAAAAATTAGTTTGTCAAATCTTAAATGGATCATCCACAAATAGAAGAAAACAAACATGAGAGGTCTAGCAACCAAAACTACAATGCTTTTATAGCTTCCCCGCTCATTTAGTGACCACCTATATAATTATAATATGTTAGATCAAAGCTTGAAGCCCTTAGTTTTTAGTTTTGGTTCGATAACTTTGCAATGCCTAACATGTTTAACGGATTAGGAATTTGTATTGAATGTTTTAGATTAGGCATGTATGTGATATAGTCTAAGCTTTTTCCAGGCCTAGTGATTGATTAAATATAAAGTGAATGAAGTATTCTTATTCTCTATGTTTCTTAAGAACTTACTTCTACTTGAAATTTGACTAGCAACATCAAATTAATCGATTGTCTAACTTGGTAATCAAATGTCCAAGCCAATTTTAGAAGAAGGAAGGATTTGTAGCTTAAGATAATCTATTACTCCATTTGATAATCGATTACTGATGTGTTGCAAACACATCTTATTTTTAGAATAGTTTTAGCTTATGTTTTGAGTAAATAATTAGGATTTAGTTTAGTTTTGGTTAGTTTATTAATATTATTTTATTTTATCTTATTTCAATATCAATTATGCAATTTCAGGACAAAAGAGGAGAATAAAGGCCAAAGAAAGAAGAAAACAAGATCTGGAGAC
>PYAF01001376.1:140785-156577 GCA_007407185.1 Glycine tomentella | reverse complement strand
GCCTATGGTAGTGCTTTGATTATGTTTGAGTGAGAGATTGATTAACTTAATACACTTGAGTGCATGAGTGCATACACACAATTCTGTGAGGAATACTCAAGTCATCTCATTCATTGATGAATTTGAAAGTACCATAGAAGCTTTAATATAACTTGATTATACTCAGCATGATAATTCTAGGATTGTAAATTGTGGTTCAATTACCCTTTTAATAATTGATTAACCAGTTTCTGGAAATGCATATCAAAGGAGATTTTAACAAATTAATCAGTTACATGATTTTATAATCGATTAGATCTGTCTTAATTGTCAAAATTTATAAACACCTCTACATGTTTTCTTTATGAGAAACTCTTGATACGTCCAATCTTTGAGAAAAAAACATTTCAAGAAAGTCTTCTAAAACAACAACAATGCATATAGTTTGAAGATTGAAGTTGATCAAATAATCATTTATTCTACCATTATGAATTGATCATCTTGTGAAGAAAAATTGAGGATTAAAGATCTACAAATTTCAGGAGTACTCAATCTTTTATCTTTAATTATTTTGATTGTATTTTTTGGTTAGAGTTACCAAGAGTGTTAAAGAATTGATAAAGTTTTAATTCTGGATCTTTTCTTGTAAGGTTCAAGAGAAAATTTTATTTCTATTAGAGAATTGTGTATGCATAGCGTTTATACTTGTTTTCTCTATATAGTGGAAGTTCTAAGAGGGCTTAGAACAACTAGAAGTAAGTCCAGATTGGATTGAACTAGTATAAATTCTTGTGTGATTCTCTTATTCTCTAAACTCTAAGTCTTGAATTCACCTTGGTAGTGGAATTTATCTCAAGGGCCATTATAATAAATTTTTTTTTACACATGTTATAATAACTGAAGTTTCTGGGTTATAATGATCTTTTGAAAAAACTTTGATTGATTTAAAAGGGTGTTTTTAATTTCTGTTAAAAACAAATTGGTAAAGAATTTGAAAGAATCTATTCAACCCCCCTACTAGATTCTAGCCTGATCCAACATAATAGACGTTATAGAAAAAAGTGACAGATTAGTCACACTTTTTTCTTTGATGTATATTATAAATATATAAGTGGTCACTAAGCAGGGAAGCTGTAAAAGCATTGTAGTTTTGGTTGCTAGATCTTTCATGTTTTCTTCTACTTGTGGATAATTCATTTAAGATTTGACAAAGTAATTTTTTATTAGAGAACCCTCCCTTATCTTGCCTCCTCTTAAGTCTTGATTCCTCTGTCATAAGTTGACATTATAAAAATAATTATAATTATAATACATTATAATTAATATTTGTAATAACAAAATCATAAACTTCTAAGTTTAATGTATTGTTAGTCCATGTATCTTATTAGGTTTATACATTTCATAGACATATTTTTCAGTAAGTTGTATAATTGAATGACAAAAATGTCAATAATTTGTTAAATTAGGGACATATTTGTCAATAACTTTAGTCCCTATGTCCATGTAAGCATCAATTTCGCGACATTTTTGTGCTTGCATGCCACTTTGGCGAGTTCCTTAACATTAACAAACGAAAGTTAACAATGGGACGAATTTGTCTCACTTTTTACACTTTCAGGGACTAAATTTTGTTTTTTTCCATCTTTTCAAGGACGAATTTGTCAACACCACACACTTTCAAAAACAAAAATAGCTAATTACCCTAGAATATATTTATGAAATAAGGATAAAATTGCATGAATAGTTATATTAATTATGGTTATCATAATGAAATTAAGGAAACCAAGTTCAACTCGTTCAAACTTCTCAATTCTCACAACAACATTGCGATCAATTCTACTTTTTCATTTCACATTGCTCTTATTTTTTACAATTATTCTTTATTAATTATTTTACTGTTCATTGTTCTTTAAAATTGTCACAACAAACCTTTGAGAAAATACTATTACAAAACCTTAGTTGTTTAATTTGAATTTCTTGGATAAACACTAGTCCTTTGAGAGACGGCTTGGATGAAAGTCCTATTACTATTTTGAAATTTGTGGTTTGAATTGACCACATGGAAAATCCCTAACACACACTCACATCCTTTATTTATTTATTGCACCCATACTTACATTAATACTCCTTTATACTAGTTTACACACAGGCTTTCATGTTAACTAAAATAATGGATTTTGTACATAATTTCTTATTGAGAACTATTGTGTAATTGAGGAGGGTAAATATAGGGGGTATTTACACCAATGAGTCATGAACAACCATATAAGTTAACTTAATACCACACTTTAACCCAATGTAGGGCTTTACCAATGTGAGTTTCTTTTACATGATAGACTCCCCCTCAAGCGGAAGTCATTTTCAATCCACAAGTATCCAATGCATGGACTCACCCCCTTAAGAACACTTTCGATGTAAGAAATCTCCATGTCCATAAATCTATCGTCGTTATCTTACTCATCTGAGTTGGTCATCACATCGAACCATCGACTCTAATATAAATTCTTATGCAATTAAGGGGGGAACACTAAGGAGATTTTCACCAATAGACCACCGAGCAAACCACATATGTGAACTTGACACCACATTTTAACCCAAAACCTTAAGGCTCTAGTTTATAGTCTTTTTTTCACTTATATGATGCTCAACTTTCTCATTTTACTTTATGTGAGACTTCATTCACCTCAAACTTGTATTCCAATAATCTCCTCCTCAAAGTGTAAATCTCTTCCACATGGTAGTTTTCCTCTCGAGCGGAAGACATTTTCAATCTATGAGTATCCAATGGTTGTCCTTAGAGCTTGTGGTTGTCTCGACCTGCCTAGTGTTTGCCGCCAACATGTTATAGTATCTTGCACCACCGCGCTCTCCACCGTTCCACGACCACAGGACACATCGTTGACCCTCCATGCATGAACTCACTTGTTTGGATGACTTTCGATACTAGGGATTCCATGTTCATGGATTCATCGTTGTCATCTTACTCGTATGAGTCGGTCATTACGTCGAATCAATGATTTTGATACCAATTGTTGTACAACTAAGGAGGGTAAACACCGAAGAAATTTACACCAATGAGTCATGAACAACTGTATAGGTAAACTTGATACACACTTTAACCCAAAACCTTAAGGCTCGGGTTTATGGCCGATCCTTTCTTCACTTATATGGTATTCAATTTTCTCATTCCTATTTAATATGAGACTTTATCTCACATTTGTACTCTAATAATAACTTTATCTTTTATGTTAATTAATACTATTCATTTGTGTAGAAATTTGACTTTTTTTAAATGAATAACTCATTTCAAAGAGTAAAATAATAAATCTTAATCGTTCATAAAAAAAATTAAATGTTAATATTTAACACATTTATAATTTGTTATACATATACATGTAATATTGATCATTTATTTACTTGTAAAAAAATTTAGGTTTGTCACTTTATTCTCTTATAAAGAATCTGAATCCTCACGACCTCAAGATAACTAATAATTGAATATTTAGGATAACACTAATATGTATTATTCAAAATAGAAAACTCAAATCTTTAATTTATATATGCTAAAATTATTTTCTTATAAAAAGGACAGAAGATACTAATATGGTCATAGGTTATATATGATATTTATGTACATAAAAAAGTATTTGATTCTTACGTTAACATTTTACTATGGTTTTGTAAAAAAAAATAAAAACATCATACTATGGTCGTTCTAACCAGTATTAAAAAAATCGATAAATTTGTCAAAAAATAATAATTAGTAAAACACTTTTAAACACATTTTTTTAACAACACTTTTTTACTTGTCACTGAAATTTATCAAAAAGTATAAAAACTTGTGGCTTTTACCTTTTATTTAACAAGTCAATTCACTCATTATTTTATAATTTTTAACTAATTTAAATTAACAATGAAATGTGTTAAAGAAAAGTATATTACTATTTACTACTGCTCCTTTTATCACCTATCATGGAATATAGGCGTTGACCATATTTAGGCTTGTTAGGGATTCTATAGATGGACTTAGTGATAAGGCACATTGAGAATTCGAATAATGGACTATTGACCACAACTGTAAATGAGATCGTGGATTTCAAAGATAATAACAACAAAGATCGTAGGATCAAGCGATTAAAGATTTCAGTCATGATTATCGGAGAGAATCTTCAACTGACCAGAGGTAATGTCAGTATAAATAAGGAACACATTCAGAAGAAAAAGGTACACCTACTTGTTCTCTCTTCTCTTTCCATTAACACCGTGCACACACCTCACCCCACTAGTTGAGTATTACTTTGTGCATAATGATAATATTTTTGGAGGTATTTCTCTTCTATAAATACTTTGAAAAAGAGCTTGATCCAATATCAAAATCAACAGCATCCTTGCTGGACATTTCTATTCATGAAAGGCAAAACATTGACACCGTCTGTGGGGGACTGTAAAATTCAAATCCCATGATCCATGATGGTAAACACTAGAAATAACCAGATTCCACACTCACGATCTGATGCGGATGGAAGAGGAGAACCTGGTAACCAGAACATGGCCCATCATAAAGCAGTACACGTGAGTGATGCGGTTTCAGATTCAGCTTCGTCTCCTGTTCAAGCGGGACAAGCAATTCATGACACTCATTAGTCAAACCCAGTTCCAATGGTCATGGCGACCTTTGCACCGGAACCTGCTGAACATCTCGTGAATAACGCTCTAAATGCGATCGTAGATCGAATGGAGAGTATGGAGAGAAGATATGCTCTCCAAAGGTAGGAGGACATCAGAAATATCACGCTCTAAATAGAGGAATGTAATGCGGAGTGGAAACGTGAAGAAGAGCAACGAATACAATGCATGAAGCGTCACCTCAGAAATATGGACAACCCGATCCACCATGAGGATCACGGACAACAGGACAGCCATGCAACCATTGCCAAGAATAGGACAAATTACCATGCTAGTCAGGCCTCCGCTTTTACAACAAATCATCATGCAGAGCTTGAAAATCAGGCAATCCCCGGTAATTCAGAAGCACCGGTCAGTAGATTTGAAATCAGGGGTTTATCTAGAGAGAACATTCGAAATAATAACCCGGTACATCAAGATAGTGAAAATATGATGCATGCGCTACCAGCTCCAACCCAACCTGCCAACGCCGAACTGAATAAGACAGGCCCAAATGATAGTCCAGAACCTCGCTATTGAAGTGGTACCCCGGATAGGGACAGAAGGAGGAGTGTATCGAGGAAATATAGTAGAGGAAAACATAATAGTCACTTTACTGACGAGATTGTTAACTCCCGATACTTGGAGGATTTTGATGGTTCCTTTTTGTCCAAATATGACAGAAGCCAAGATCTGCAAGTACATATTGATGAATTCGATATGCAGATGTGTGTGTGAGGAATTGATGAACCAATAATATCTCGTATATTTGTCACTACCTTATGCGGAGCAGCCCAGTCATGGTTTGATACGTTGCCACCGCGGTCAATCCGCAATTTTGAAGATTTCAGTTAGAGGTTTTTGTTGAATTTCGCAACTAGTAAAAATAGCTGACATCCGAATTTGCACTTGGAAAAATACGGCAACAGCCTAGCGAAATGTTACAGAGTTATCTATACCGTTTCAAAGATGCAGCATTGCAAGTACAAGGATTGGAGGAAAAAGTACACGTGCACCTCATCTCGGCCGGGTTGAATGGATCATCCTGATTGGCAAAGTCAATATATAAGGACCCGGTAAAATCATTGATGGGGTTTCAAGCCAGGTCAAAAAAGTATTTTGAGTTGGAGCAGATGGAAATCGCGAATGCAATGGACAGAGAGAAGGAAAGGAGCCCCAGAAGGAGGAGCCCATTGCCAAGGGGCCGACAACATCCAGGGAATTCTAATCAAGGCAGGAATACGGAGTCTAAATTTAGACCAGGGAAGTATAAAAACAAATATGAAAAATACACGCCATTGAATGTATCCCGATCACAAGTTTGGAGGGAGGTAGCGTTGACGGACATGAAGAAGGTGGGGCGGCCTCGTCCATTGTATAATAAGGCCGGGGTGGATAAATCTCGGTTCTGTGAGTTTCATAATGGATCAGGACACACCACTGACCAGTGTTGGGATCTCTGAGACACTATCAAAAAATTTGTCAGAGAGGGAAGGTTGAGGCAGTATGTGATAAAGACCCAGGGTCGCAGGAACAAGCGCAAGGGTGAAGAAGCCCAACCCGGAAAAGAAAAGGAAGACAAGAAGAAAAAACATAATGATGACAATGAATTCCAAGAGCCAAAATTTGAGTGTAATGTCATATTTCGAGACACTGCCAATCAGAGACGAAAGTACCTGAAAGAAATTCTTTCGATAAGGGAGTAGCCTAAGTTTAAAGGGAAAGTTGGCAAACCAGAAACTCCTATTCTATATTTTATGGAGGAAGACATGAAAGATATGGTGTCAGGTCACGAGGATGGCCTAGTAATTACTGGAACGTTGGTCAATTGCCGAGTTAAAAGAATGTTTGTAGACAATGGCATTTCTGCAAACATTATTCTATGGAGTGCGTTCAAAAAGATGAATTTGGATGAAGAGGACTTGAAGCTGTGTAAGATGATGTTGATAGGATTCAACGGAGGAAATACCAGTCTTAAAGGTTCCATTGACTTGCAGATGACGTTAGGAACCAAATATGTGTTCAAGTCGGAAAGAGTCAAATTTGTTGTGGCTGATTTCCCTTCACCGTGCAATATTATCTTGGGAAGACCAACTATCCATAAGCGGGATATGTTGATGTCTACCAAACATCAAAAAATAAAATTTTTAGGGAAAAAGGATCAGGTGTTGACAACTTGTGGGGACCAAAAAGAATCCCAGCAATGCTATTACAATACAGTTAGGGAAAGCGAAGGCGACCCATCTTCATCACCCCGGGTACGTCAAGGGGATCAGGTGGGCCGGGGAATAGTGGAACAACAGTCAGGAAAGCCAATAAACATGGTAGAGCTCGACATGAGGGAGGGCTCTGAAGAATGGAGACAAGAACAAGCTGAAGATGTGGAACAAGTGCAGATAGGAAACCAATCGTGGCAAATCACTAAGATTGGAAAAATGGTGGATTCAAACATCAAAGTCAAACTCATGGAATGCCTCAAAAGGAACCAGGATGTGTTCGCTTGGAAAGCATCAGAAATATTGGGGATAAATCCAACCTTTTGTTGCCACATATTATCCATGTACCCCGAATCAAAGCCAGTCCAACAGAAAAAACTGAAGCTTGGCCCTGAAAGAACTCAAGCATTGGCCACGCACATCAAAGAGTTGTTAGAAGCCGGGTTTATACGAGAAATTAAGTACACTACATGGTTATCCAATGTAGTCATGGTCCTGAAATCTAACGAAAAATGGAGAGTATGTACGGATTACACCGATTTAAAAAGGTATGCCCTAAGGATGCCTATCCAATGTCGAATATTGACCATCTCGTGGATAACTCGTCCGGGTTTCGATTACTGTCGTTTATGGGCGCTTACTCTGGATATAATCAGATAGCCATGTATCCAGCAGATCAGGAAAAAATGGCTTTTATAGGTGAGAAGGCAAATTATTGTTACAACGTGATGCCTTTCGAGTTGAAGAATGCGGGGGCTACATACCAAAGGATGATGAATAAGGTCTTCGAGCCCCAACTCAGTCGAAATATTGAAGTTTACATAGATGATATGATTGTAAAAACATCTACTATGGATGACCACATAAAAGATTTGGAAGAAACATTTGGCAGGTTAAGGGAATATAATATTCGCTTAAATATGCTTAAATGTGCATTTGGTGTCTCAGCCGAAAAATTCCTGGGTTTCATGTTAACCCATAGAGGAATAGAAGCAAACTCGAATAAATGTAAAACCGTGTTGGACATGCAATTTCCAACAAATAAGAACGAGATTCAGCAATTGACGAGAAGATTGGCCGCTTTAACGTGCTTTCTTCCAAAATCAGCAGAGAAGGCGCTTCCTTTCTTTAAGCTACTAAAGAAAGAGGTCGTTATAGGATGGAACCCGGATTGCGAGGCCGCATTTACAAAGGTAAAGAGATGTTTGGCCTCCCCACCTGTATTATCGAAACCGGAACCTGGGGAGATATTAATTTTGTACTTATAGGTGGGAGATGAAGCGGTTACTGCGGTATTGGTAAAGGAAGCCGCAAAGACACAAAAACCTATTTATTTCATAAGACGGACCCTCCGAAACTCTGAGTTACGATACCAGAGGTTGGAGAAGGTGGCTTTTGCCCTGTTGGTAGCCGCAAAGAAGCTTCGCCCTTATTTCCAAATCCATACGATCGTCGTCAGAACTAATAAGCCAATTCGGCAAGTAATACACAAGCCGGATTTGGCCAGAAGAATGATAAACTGGGCAATACAACTGTCCAAGTTTGACTTGAAATATGAAGTCCGACATGCTATTAAATCTCAAGCTTTGGCGGATTTCGTTATGGAACTAACTCCGATTAATGGAGATATGGAGAATTTTTGGAAGTTGTACGTTGACGGATTGTCTAACATGAAAGGAAGCGGAGCCGGGATCATAATTGAAAATCCGGAAGGGTTGGTTATTGAGCAATCTCTTCAATTAAATTTCCCCACATCAAATAACCAGACAGAGTATGAAGCACTAATAGTCGGGTTATTGCAGGCGAAGGAATAGTGAGCGAAGAAAATAAAGGTGTTCACCGACTTTCAACTCGTCACAGCCTAGATCGAGGGGCGATACCAAGTGAAGGGGCCGTTATTGGCCAAATATTTGACAAAGGTGAAGGAGATCATTGTTGAGTTTGACAAAGTAATGGTGAGTCATATCCCTAGAGAAGAAAATGCAAGGGCCGACATCCTGTCGAAATTGGCAAGTACCAAGAGCCCGGGTAACCACAGGACTGTTATTCAGCAGGAAATTTCTAGACCAACCTATGTGATGATAATCTCGACAGTGGAAGACTAGAGGAGGCCGATGATTGATTATCTGGAAAGGAGTATATTGTCGAACGACATGATGGAGGCCAAGAAATTGGTACGTGACGCAGCTATGCACACAATTGTAGATGATGAACTATATCGCAGAGGAATGCACACCCTGATGCTGGTTTGTTTGAAATCTGATAGAGTTGAGTACGTGCTGACCGAGCCACATGAAGGCATCAACAGTCAACACATGGGAGCTAAGGCATTAGCGAGAAAGGCTTTGCGAGCCGGATACTATTGGCCGACAATGGAAGCTGATTCTGTAAGTCACGTTAGAAAATGCGAAAGTTTTCATAAACATGCTAGGTTGTTGTGGTCTTCTCCCGCTGAGTTGTAGTTTATTTCAAGTCCATGGCCCTTTTTTAAGTGGGGAATGGATTTGTTGGGGTTGTTCAAGGCAGCAGAAGGGTAGTTAAAATGGTTAATAGTGGCTGTAGATTATTTTACAAAGTGGATTGAGGCGGAACCTCTTGCCACCATCACGTCGGCTTGAGTGTAGAGGTTTTTTGAACGAAACATCATTTCCAGGTTTGGGATCCCAGGTGAGATTGTAATAGATAATGGAACTCAATTCACTGATAGACGATTTCAAGAAATGATGGTCGGGTTCCAAATCAGGCATCACTATGCTTCAGTAGAACACCCGCAATCTAACGGACAAGCTGAAGCAGCAAATAAAGTAATCGTTGAAGGATTAAGAAAGCGGATGCATGATGCCGACTCTAGTTGGCTGGAGCAACTTTATTGTGTGTTGTGGGGACACAGAACCACGACTCAAACGTCTACCAAGGAAACCCTATTTAGAATGACCTATGGCTGCGAAGCTATGATACCAATAGAAATTGGTCAGTTATCTTGGAGACGAAACCACGTACTTCAGGAGGGTGAAGGAAAGAATAATGAGGCTTTGGCCATTGAGTTGAATCTGACGGATGAGATCCGCGTTGAGGCCCATTCCCGGGATCTGTTAGCAAAACAAAGAGCAGCCGTGAAGTATAATAAGAAAGTGAAGCTGAGGTATTTCGAACAAGGCAACTTAGTGCTTCAGAGGGTGGATATCGGAAATAAAAATGCTTGAGAGGGGAAGCTAGCAGCTAACTGGGAGGAATGATACCGGATTTCACAAAAACTCGGACAAGGAGCTTATATGTTGGAAACCCTTGATGAAAAGGCAATCAAACAAACTTGGAATGCGGACAAACTAAAAATATATTACAGTTAGTTCTGGGTTAGATGGAAGGAGCAATAAGCCATATGGCAAAATAAGTATTTGTTTTCCATTGTCGGAATTAACAATGTAATTTATGATTCACGTGTTTCTCTTTTATCAAGAGTATAAGCCGTGGTACAATAAGTCTTGAACCCAGAATTCATATGGTTCTCTTTCATTGAGATCATGAGTTGTCTTGTAATTCGATTGATTAATCGTTTATGAAATTTCTGTTTTCCTTTGACTAAATTAACAATATCACTTATAATTCATGAATTTTTCTTTTATCGAGAGTATGAACCGTGGTACAATAAGTTTTCAACCCGGAATTCATATTGTTCTTTTTCATTGAGATCATGAGTTGTCTTATAATTCGATTGTTAATCGTTTTATGAAAGTTATTAATCAATAAGGTATCTTGATCTTTATGAGGAGATCGCGAATTTATCTGTGCAATGTTGCATACAAGTTAATAAAAAACGCGAGGTATCGTGATTAATATTATGTTGGCAATGAACAACACACTATTCTAACCCTGATCATGTTGAAATGTAGGATCGTTAATGACGAAAATTAATGTCCACATGTAGCATGTTAATCGTTGTTAGGATTAAGTTCGGGTAAGACAACCTGGATCATGTTACAGAGAAGAATAATCTGTATTGTAAAATACTTGGTTGTTGAAACCAAATGAATATTTATTTAGCATGCAAAAGATGTTATTTTTGGCCAAAAATCATGATAAGAATCTGGATTGGTATGGGTTCACACGCATGTGGATTATAAATAGATCACATTGATTTCAAGTAAAATCGGGTGCAACCCGACAATGTTTTAAAAACAATAAACGGGAAAGAAAAGTTACAAGACATTAAATCGGCATCCCGACCCTTCACACACTTATGTTGACGGGGTTTGAACTTGAATAGCAGAAGTCACCTCTTCTCCATGAGGCAAATCCTCATCCATTAGGATTATCGAATCTTCACAAGGAGATAGAGGGACCAATTTGTCACTGTCTACATAGGCTTTAAAGTGCATGCCTGTGGTATTCAGTTCAAGTCCCGGGTATAGACAACGTATTTGGTCCAGTGTGTTGTTGAAGGATTCCTCTACTGTCATAGCCGATGCCTCCCTCATTTTGGCAGCCTCCATCTTGGCCTTAAGCAACCTGGATTCAGCTTCCCCGCGCTCCTGTTGGGCTTTTTCCAAAACAATTTTAGTTCATTGAAGTGCCCAGTTAGGAGTGTATTCTTTTTCTGGGCCGTTTCCAAAGCTGTCTGAGCACCCTCAGCGGCATCCAACGCAGCTCAGAGTTCTTAGCGGAGGGAGGCAGTGGTATCTTGCGATGCAAAGAGCTCTCGATGGGTTTTTCGGGTCTCTTCCTGTGATGCATAGAGCTCATCTAATAGCTTGCCATGCCTAGTCTTCAAAGTGGCCAAGCTTTGTACCAAGGAAACACACTTAAAGCCATTTTCCTGGATAACGTTGAGCTCTTTAAGGTCATCATGAGAGAGAGGGCTCAAATCTAAGAAGCTTCTTGGAGCCTTGACAACGTGGATCACGTCCTCATTAACTCCTTTCTCCCAAAGGCAGCCCGATGACGACCCGGAAGCTGTGGTAGAAGAAGTATTAGTAGAAGTAAGGAGTGGAAGGGGAAGATTGGAAGACTTAATTCCCTGTGTCGCAGAAGGTGTCAGGTTACTTTAATCGGTTGGGGTTGCCTCCAACTAAGCCATGTCGACATCTTGTGTTTTTTCCCTTTACCTCCCCCTATGAAGTTAAGATAACTTGGAGGTCGCAATCGCTTCAGGGGATTTGCACGCTTGGCGGTTGGCTATCTTGGTTTGGCAGCGGAGTTGGCTGGAACAACCATCGCTGGAGCAGGAGAATCTGCAACCGGGGTCGCATCAGATGCAACTGGTTTGGGGGCAACTGAGGGAGCGGGTTGTGGTCCCATATTGTCAGCTACAAATGGAAATAAAACAATTAGAGCAGATTAAATCATACATCACAAATCAAAGTCAGATATGTCTGTACTTAATTCAATGGAGAACCCAAATTGATAATCGCGAATATAAGAAGCAATATTTAGCAGTTTTTGAGCTTCCTTATATGCAGCAATCCGGGTCACTAACGAAGTGTCATAATCTGATAAGTTCGTTTCTTCGAAACGATAAGAGGAGGATGGAAAGTCATGATGGGTGCGGGTCCAATAGAGTGAAAACTTCCACTCTACATCCCGTGATTCTGGAGAAGAAAGAAAGAAAGGTTATTTGCCGGGTTCAGCAATAACCTTGAAATATTTACTTTTGAAATGTTTAAATGATTCTGTATAGACTGTGAACAGTTTACGGTCTGAATGACCCCGGATGGAAGTCCATCCTTTTTTGTTACGGGGTTCTCTACCCGTCCTAGTGGTATGCATAGTAAAATAATAAAAGAAAAGACGAATTGTATAAGGAATTCCTAAATGTTGACAAAAAAGGTCAAAGGATTGGATCAAGCCCCAGCTATTGGGATGAAGTTGTGAGGGAGCTATATTTAGGTGGTTTAGGACTTGCATTTGAAAATCTGAAAAGGGGAAGTGAATACCTAAACAGGTAGTTACATCTTTATAGAAAAAGAAGAAATTGCGTTCTTTCCCTCCCGGAAAGAACATATGGGTTTGTCCGGGTCAGGGGCGCGGATGCAAAAATCGTCTTGATTTCCAACCAGGAGTGCAGCAATACTTCCCGGATCTAGATCAGAAAGCGTATGTAAGACTTCATGGGTGACCCACAAAAATTTATCAACTAAAGCAAAAGAGGGAAAGTTAGAATGTGACCCGACAGACTGAGATTCAACAACTAATTCTGATGATGATGGGTCCATAATTACCTACACCAAAAAAAGTCATAGTTAGTAAAGCAGTGACATACCTAGAGAAATATTGATTGTGTGAGGTAGGGAAGGATCATCCGGGATGATAATGATGTCCTCGGGCTTCCCGGCACTTGGGCCAAGGGTAGGAGGATTGCTCGGTACCCTAATCTTAATCTACTGAGAAGGGTTTGTTTTTGGTACAAGAAACGGGTTATGACAACAATGCTCAAGTATTGAATCCGCCATGGAATCATGACTAGAATTTAGATAATAGGTGCTCTTGATAACGCAATTCATACATGGGTTGAATTGGGTTTCAAAGGAAGGTTCTTCATTAGAACTTATTTATTCTACAGACGATTGCGGGTTTCGCAATTCAGGATTTAGAGGCGGAGACAAAAAACATTTAGAGGAAGATTTATTGTTAAATTAATGCTCATTATCATGTAAAGGAGGTTTGCTCGCAGAAGTTTTGGTTTTCGATGTTTTGATTTTGGATGTCCAGCCAGTATGTGAGCGAAGTTGGGTTTTTTCCCTTTGAACTTTTTCCTTTTCTTCTTCAGTAAGGGGAATACCAAAGAGCCAATACCTAGTCATGGGGGGAACAATTTGGCGTAATTTCGCCTCTTCCTCAGGGGAAAATTTCATTGTGAGTGAAGAGGACAGGAGTTGCAAGGAAGATTAATAGAAAAGAGTAACTTGGATAATCAAAGTTCAAGTTCAAGAATGAATAAAGATGACAAACCAGAAACAGAAATGCGAGAATGGGGAAAGGAGGATGCAAAAACGAAATTATAAGGAAACTAAAAATGGAAAAAGGAAGTTTATGGTAATGAAGATACCTGGTGAGAGAGAAATCTTGAAGAGTTTGGAGACGAAAGGTGATGAACAAGACAGGAAAGAACGCACAAATGCAGAAGAACACTCGCAGGAAAAGAACGCACAAATGAGCATAAAATATTGGCAAGAGATAATGAATAGAGGAGAGAAAGTTTGAAAGATAAAGAGAAAAGTATAACTGCTGAGGCCATGAAACAACATGGCTGCACAGCTGGCAAACACGAAACGTCGTGTAGGGGCAGATGAGTCAAATCCATTTAGTAGTGTGGGCAAAAAAGACAAACAAATCCAAACATCATAATTAAGGCGTGTAATGAGGCGATGTACATTAAATGTGCCGACTGCGTGCTATAGTTACAGACAAGACATGATGACGGTAGGTCACAGAGACATTCCCTATTCTAGTTGCGTGGAAATGAATTGACCAAATAAACCCGACGTAACAATATTTCATGGTACCCCGGTAGGGATAAGGAAATGAATTGACATGAAGCAGAAACTAGGTTGGGATGGCCAGGGTGAGATGAAGAATACCCCGGTATATGATAAGCGATAGCCATGTATAAAAGACCATTAATTGTCCAAGTGCTTGAGGGGGATGGCACAGATTAGTACATCCCGATTGTCTAGAAGACCCTGCAACTGGGCTGGGGGCAACTGTTACAGATTCTCTAGATGGACTTAGTGATAAGGCCCATTGAGAATTCGAATAATGGACTGTTGACCACAACTGCAAATGAGATCGTGGATTTCAAAGATAATAACAACAAAGATCATAGGATCAAGCGATTAAAGATTTCAGTCATGATTATCAGAGAGAATCTTCAACTGACCAGAGGAAATGTCAATATAAATTAGGAATACATTCAGAAGAAAAGGTACACACTCACTCATTCTCTCTTCTCTTTCCATTAACATTGTGCGCACACCTCACCCCACTGGTTGAGTATTTTTTCGTACATAATGATCATATTTTTGGAGGTATTTCTCTTCTACAAATACTTCGAAAAAGAGCTTGATCCAATATCAAAATCATCAACATCCTTACTGGATATTTCTGTTCGTGAAAGGCAGAACAAGGCTAAAAAATGCATAGGCTCAAAAAATTTTCTAAATTTAATGAAATTTCAACTTTTAAACCTTCAAACTTATTTTCCTATCTTAAGTTGGTCAAAGCCTAACTATTATTATTTACGTTAAAAATAGGGATTTAGTATTTTATGGAAAGGAAAAATGAATCAAACTAATGAATTTATTTATAACAAATAAAAATTGTAAGGAATAACTTCCAACTAAAAAGGCATTGGCATTAATCATAATAGAGGCGACAAAAACATAATTAGTCCTTTTTCTCACTTGAAAATAAATCACGTTAACAAATTAATGCAAGTACACATCTAAAGTATTAATGTTATCAACCCTAAAAGCAACCGCAAACTGTACATCAATACTTATATTGATGGTTTGTACAGTTTCATGATTGGTACTTGGTAGTCAATATTGTACGAAATATGAAGAAAATTTCTTCGTTGGTTGTTAGCTATATTTATTTTTATTCAGATTTTTTACTAATATTACACATCTTCGTATAATATTTTGTAAAGTCTATTAAATAAAAAGTAAGTATATTTTGTTTTTAAAAACATAAGAAAATTATCCTTAAAAAAACATAAAAAATTATATATATATATATTTCTATATCAAGTAATATGTAGGATAGTTCAAAAAAAGACACTGAAGGAGAAAAACTCGAGGAAATTTTAAAGACAAATAATTGTAATTAAGACAAAATACAAATTTAAGGAGGAATTTTTTAAAATATATATTAATAACTTTTAAAACATTGTAATCTTATTATTATTAATTCATTTTTTGTTTTTATAACTCATATC